>VNJN01001814.1:0-19350 GCA_008042485.1 Drosophila mayri | reverse complement strand
CGGTTTGAAAGTTTTGTTGGAAGCCCCTGATAACAAAAGAGGTAAGTTCCAGAAGATTGGTCGTGGTTGATCTTCGCCTCATAAAACCATGTTGATATGGAGAGATAACGGATCTGCATAGATGTTGAAGGTGAGGAGTGATAACATTCTCGAAAAGTTTAGGGATAGCCGATAACTTAGAGATCCCCCTATAGTTAATGGCATCCGATTTGCTACCTTTTTTGTGGAGAGGAATAACAAATGATTCCCTCCAAATAAGGCGAAATTCTGAGGATTCTAAAGATAAGGTAAACAATTTAAGAAGGGGGTTACACAGCGCCTCGAAGCAATACCTAAGCACAGAGCCCGGTATTCCATCGGGACCTGGTGAATAAACTGGCTTAACACGTTGAAGATCACGAATAAGTGAGCTTTCGTTTAAAAAAGGACTGAAGATTAAGGAGGAACTGGGCATAACTGGAGAAAATGTATGATCTGTAGCTGTTGAGGCCGAATATGTAGTTTTGAAAAACTCAGCAAAGAGATTGGCTATTGCCTGATCAGAATTTACTGTAGTATTCTTAAATGACAGCGAGGGAGGGTATAACGTGGGTTTACTTTAAGAGTTAACAAAGTTATAAAATTGTTTAGGGTCCTGCGTGATAAAAAAAATTATTTTTATAACACTGAACGTTAAGCACGGAAAAATTAGATCGAGCACTTAGGTAAGAAGAGAAAGCCGATTTGAACCAAAGTGTTTATATTTATTATAAAGCCTAGATTTTACGTTTTTTAAACGTATCAGCTCTTTCGTAAACCAAATTGGTTTATTAGAGACCGACGGGTAGGTTTGAGGAACACATAAAAATGATAAAAATGAGTTCATGGCACTGTAAAAGATATCAACGGCGGATGCCATGTCCGAGCTCGTATGAAGTTTTGGCCAATCAAATTTAGTTATTAAAGCGGACCCTGTTTAAACTACTACTAGATTTCATTGCTAAAACTGTCCCAGTGTCAATAGTCACATCGAAAGTAGGATGATAAGGTTCTTCAGGTTGCGTCATAGGAGGAACTCTACTTAGATTTACACCTACAGGATCGGAGACAAAGCATACATCCAGTAAGCGGTTTAAAGAATTAAAGGTATGCTTAACTCGGGATAAAGATAAATCTAGCAAGCCATTTATGAAGTCATGCTGTGCTGCAGTATGAAGAACGTTAGACACAATATCAGAGGACCAGTGCTCTCCAGGTATGTTGAAGTCACCCAAAGCCAATAATGGGTCCCTATCAGAAAGCCTGTTGGAAACTGCCTGAATTGCCGAAAGGTGTTTCCAATAAATTAGCGCTTCCGAAGATGGAGAGATATAGGAGCTAGTTAGATAAATACAACTACCTGTGAAAGATAGTTTAACGCAAATAAATTCAATGTCCAAAAAGTCATTAGATACCAACCGTTCCGAGATGAGGCAGGAGTGAACGGCAATTAAAACTCGGCCACCACGCTGGAGCTGTCGATCTAATCTATAAATTTTGTACTTACTTGGAAGAATTTCAGAGCATAAGTCCTCCGACTTCAACCAGGTTTCAGTAAACCGATCACCTGGGATGCGAAGGAAAGGCTATGCGAATATAATCTAAAAAGAGTACTGCGCAAGCCCCTAGTATTCTGACAGGAAAGTAGCAAGGAAGTGGTTAGTTTTTGGGATAGAAGGTGTAACTTTGGGCACAGAGGGTTGCGACGGCCTGGGCAGTTGTATTCCCGCAGGTCGATTTCTCTTATTTCGAGCCTCGTACTCCTTGACTATAACGTACTCAGGTCAGAAGTCACCCGAGCAAATAATGTCAAAGAGTTGGGATGAGACATTTGTCTTGAAAGATAAAATGTCTCTGGCATACGAAAATTTAAATTTTTCCACCTTGACATTTTCAGCTTGTGTTTTGCCTTGAATATAGGCTAGGACATGTTCAGATGCGAGATCAGGGGCAAGCCTTGAAACAAATATTGTTTTCGAAGATGGGACTGCTGTGAGGGGCTTGCGTAACGAATTGTTACCAACAACGGCCGGGCACTGTTGATCCCTGGGTCGGTTTTTCTACGGGTTTTTGCGGAGCCAAAGAATTGGACTCCGCATTGGACAAAACGGACGACGCGGAAATTGCTGACTGAGCGGCTTCCGATGCCACAACGACCGATTGGTTACCGAATCTTTGATCGCTCCTGATGTCAGAACCATTGGAACGGGGAGCAGGAGCTGTGGCGATGGGGAGTGGCAGGAAATTGGTTGCTGTGTCTTACACAGTTGCAGCCGACTAGCAGCGGCGTTTCGGCGTTTCGGCGACTCGTTTAATAAATTTATACTATTAAATTGAGCGTCTAGCGCGGAGAACAGGTCATTCGCTTTCCGAAAAGTGGCCATGATCTCAGAAAATCCACTCCTGGTCTGACGCATGAAGGAAAATATCTCCTTCTCAACCGTTCGACAGGCCTTACAACAATAACGCAGGCCCTTTATGCTGGACACTGCGTCAGCCATTCGACCTGTGATATCGATGCACTTAGCGTGCACAACTTCCTCGCAAAGCCAACAATGGGTGCTGGGCTGGTCTGCCGAAACATCCTTTTGGCAGCTCTTTACGTTGCAGTCGAATTTCTGGGACATTTTCACAACCTTAGAACCGCTGAACACACTATAATTACCAAAAAAAATTCAAGAGAGGGAAAAGAGCAGAAGAGCAAGACAGTTAGAAATTTAGGCAGCAGATGTCACAAGAGCGATGAGAGCTATGAACCTTAGAACTTAGATGCAGCCAACAGCAAGCAACTCTCGAGCGGTGGAGTGAAAAAAATGAGTGAATGAGAACAAAGAGGAAAAGTGAGATAAGATAAGATAACCGTCTTAGCACAAACTATAAGGTGATTAATATTGCAAATTAATTACCCAGAAGATTATAATTATTTATGTAATAAATTAGAAGGAACCCCGGTGGTTTTAAATCAAAAATAACAAAGAAGTCGGAGCGCAAAACAAAACACGACCGTTCGCTACGAAGAGAAAGACCGAATGTGAACTGTGTGTCATCCGTCGCGAAAACAAGTGCGCCCCGCGAAACACTGTGCGGGCCCGGCCGCGCCACCGCAAAAAGGGTGCTTCGCGCAACGCCGAGCCGCTCAGGCCTGGTCGATACTCGGCTTGTTCGTAAGTTATCCATATGAAAGTAGCGTAAGATCCTAATTTCTGGAAAATATAGCCACTAACTGCAAACTGACACCTGTACTAGTATTATTTTCCTCCATTTATTTGGGCTCTTCTTTCCAGCGATTCTCTTTCTTCCTCCCTCTCTCTCTTCCGGTGAAAGTCTCGCTGCGGCAGGTTTCGTTCCGCCGATTCTTCCCCCTTTCCTTTTTCTCGATCTGTGTGCGGAGCACGTGGATCAGTTTTCCATCCGCGGTGCAACGACACGAGGGGAATAGCCCCCACCGCCCATCCGGCGCCGCCGCCAGCTAACTAGCTTCTGCTTTTATCTGGAAGAATCCCGTTTTAGGTGAAGGCAGCCGCGACCACCCGGTGCCCATCGGCTCTCGCGCCGACGAAGCCGTCCTCTGCCCCGCCGCTTGACCCGTAGGTAGGTTCGTCTGGTAGGTCCGACACGAATCGCTGCGAACGGGGACTAACCATTCCACAGTCGTCCGCGTACCCCTCCTCGAGCGACTCGCACCGTCAACGCGAGCGATTGAGATCCAAACCTACCACAGGCTGTTGAGGATTCTGACCAGGAGGAAACACAATGGACAATTAATATCGATTTCTGAACCGCAGCCATGGACTAAGAACAGCAGAGTCCCGGTGAGTCCTTTCCACGTAGAATTAAAAACCCGGGGGTCTCTACGCGGTTAGTCCCGCTTAAAATCAGAATTGTTAGCCTTAGCCGAAGAATTTGGATTCCCCGAAGTCGGAGTCGTCGACGACCTGTGGCGTAGCTCAGTGACCCTAGTTAAGGTCACAGAACAGACCCAAGAGGTCTGGATCCGCCTTGCTGACTAAGAACGGCAGTACACAGTAAGTGAGTGAGGACAAGCCCAGCATTAGTGGCCGCTGAGTACCTCCTACTCTTGCGACCAACTCTGTTATATCGACTTAGGGGCGCTTTCGCGGGCTATGGAATTGCTAACAATCCGTGCAGAGAAATGGTTTCAAACTAGCCGCCTGCAAGGGGCAGACTGGGCTACATTCAGGCGGGAGTTTTTAGAGTTCTGTCTTCCGCCGAGGTACCTCCAACACTTGGACGACCGTGGCCACGATATTTCCAACATCGATGTTTGTTTTAATATATCGCTGAACACATCGAACAATTTTTCTTTTTTGAAATTTCCTATAATTTCTCCAAATAGTAATAAATTGATTGTGTTAAAGTTATATATTTTAAATAAAAAGAATAAGAAGAATGTTTATAAATCTTAAACTAAAGAAAAATTATAAAGATAAAAAAACAATGAGTATTTCATGAATCTTCTTCTTTTTTTCTTCATGCAAGAACCTTTCCATTTTGTCACCAGTCCATATCGACGAACAGCCCAAAAAGGTTTAACCTGAAAAAAACTGTACAAATATAAAATGCATTGTCAAAATTCTGACATTTACCATGTGACTTATGTCCTTCTCTCTAGCGTGGATTTTGTTAGAGAAGTATGAGATGCGAAAACATCGATGTTGGGAAATGTACATCGACTTTTTTAAAAACATCTGTACTATCCATAGTGACCGATGTTTTTGCATCCCTACGCCGGCGGTATGTTTCGGCTGTCTTGCAAAAGCGTACAGTCGAGCTCGTTGTTCCTTGACTGTCTCACTCTGCTTAAGCCCCAGCTCCAGAAATACGGCTTCCAGCTCATGCTTCTTCCAGTTCGATATCCAGGATACTCCCATTGTTCACTGTGTTGTTCACTCTCGATCGTTCACTTAAGGTTCGGGTTAGGTACGGGATATCCGGGTTGGACTATGCGAAGTTCTTCGCGGTTATCCTTGAGGATAATTATTCTTTGTTGGTGGTGATCTTTGAGGATCCTGCCGATGGTTACTGCTGTTCGCTGTTGGTTATCCTTGCTTGGCATCGTTGGTTTGATCCTTGCTGACTATCCCTGAGGATAATGATCAGCGTCGTTGATGTGATCCTTGAGGATCCTTTGGTGATTATCCTTGTTAATGTGATCCTTGAAGATCCTTTGATGATTATCCTTCAGGATGTTGCGGAGATTGATTGTCAATGAGACTCGCTTGAAGGTCTGGTTGAGATTGATCCAGGTGAAGGCTGTCGTCCGCCTTATATGCCGGCTAAGCGGCCTCAGCCCTCCGTGGCAGAGGAAGCTCGGGGCGTGATACTGATAAACAACTACCCAAGCGGCGTCGCTGTGTTTTCCTAATCTCCTTTATCGTCTTCGTATGTCTCGGGGTGCATTGTCGAGTGCTAGGACAGTTTGGAGCCATGTGCTCCGAATATGTTCGTGCCTTGGTTTCCTATCGTGTGCGACGACAATGTGGAGAATTCGTGTCCCGAGACTATACTACCTAATGCACCCCGAAAAATATGGTCATGTGCATCTACATGCGCCTGTGCGATTTTCGTCTCTAATCTATCTTTTTCGACTCCTATCATTGCCTAAAGTGTGGGGCTTTAATCCTACGGAACCTGAATAGTCCCTGTTTTGGCGCCATTCTATAAAGATGTTATTATTGGGCTGGGATAAATACTCGGCAGCCCCAGGATGCTCCAAAGAAACATTTATATGTTCACGGGAACAGGCAGGTCCGTCGGCCGAGGTGGCCGAATTTAGGCAAAAGCTTACAGCACGAACAACAGCCCACCGTGCCCGCAAAGGCTCAGTATACCAGGTCGGCGATCATCAGGAGCAGTTCCCGCGAAATCCTCAAACAGATAACATCAACCATCAGGATCCGCGAAATCACCAACCGAGGAACACCGCGAGGACGAATTATATTCACCATGATCCTCAAGGATAACACCGCAAAAACTTCTCATAGTCACAAAGGTCCTCAAGGATACCTAGCCAAGGACTACTCACAGTTACCGCACATCCTCAAGGATCACATCTCAAGAACTATACCTAGGCAAAGACTATAACCGAACTATAATCGGTTCCGCGTTTTCAAAAAGCATCGCCTCGAAGGTATTCTCAAGGAAATTCTGAGTGAACAGCAAAACCAATGACGTGAATTCAGAGCAAGCCGTTCTTGCTACATGCCTGTGACACCATACCGTTAGCCACCGAACGCTAGTACTCCAGAAGCTACCTTCAGTCGGGACCTGAACAACTTCGTGAAAAATTTACTAGTGCATATAGTGACATGGGGGTTACGTGGATCTCTTTTCGAAAGAAGCATGAGCTGGAAGCCATACTTCAAGAACTCAGACTAGATCCAAGTGGTTTGGTAGAAGAATACACGAAGCATCTCGCTCTCGACTAAAAGGCGGAGAGCAACACCCGAGCAACTAGCACACAGCTAAAAATGAACACTGGCTCACTCTTGATAGACAAGGTCACTAATTTTTAATGGCACCTCAGATGCACTCAGCTTCATAGAGCACAGCACATACAGGACAGCATAGGTATTATCAACGCTTGGATAACGAAATCCACACGGACCAACGAGCTGTACAAGCTATATCTCGCAGACCTACACCTAAAGATGCAGCGATTCGGATTTACGGCAGAACAAGAGCTGGAACGCATTTATGAAATTATGCTTACAGAGGACTTTTGGACCTTGGCAGAATAAACCAAACTCGTGGTTAACTATGAAGTTGCACGCAGCCGCAGAGGCCGAACACACCGGAGACACCAATCCAACGACGCTTCCAAATGTAGAGTAAGTTTAAACTGCGCAGGGGGGAAAAACAAGGAGGTAATAAAACGTAATTGTGACATAACTGCCGGCATGTTTTCTCCCGGAAATACGGAGCCGCGCTGGCGAACGGAATCCCTTCCCGACTCCTGTCCAGTAATACGGGGTAATACGATGGCCGATAAAGCCTCTCCTCGTAATCTCAGCCGGTACCCGGTAATACGGAGCCGCGCTGGGCTAAGGAACATCTCCTCCCGGTTCCAGCATGGTACCCAGCGCATGGGGTCATGCCTGTTCTGGGCCCACAGCGTACATATTGCGGTCACCGCATACCACTATGGGGCCGCGGACCGGTTTTGGTGGCCATTTTTTAAAGTTGTCCAAAAAATTTAAAAAAAATATTGTTAAGTTAAGATAAGATTTAGCTTCAATGTTGCATACCAGGAATTTTGATAGAACGGTCCAGTGTTAGGAAACAAGGCGCCAAACAGCGCTGTTAACACTATCGTTTAATGGCGAATTAAGCAAACGGAAAAGAAGCTATTTCTAAAGTTTAAAAAAGTACAGAAAGAGTCGGATTTGTGAAGAGATTCGTCATAGAATCTGTTCAGAGGGGTTTTTGCCAAGTGTTTGTGGGTCTAAATAGTAGGAGTTGATCGTATTGTCATTGTAGTTTATAAATTTGTAAACCGCTCCACAAGTTAAATGTTAAAGTGAAACCTAATTTTTAAATAGAAAAACAAAAAAAGTGCCACCTAGTTGCAGCTTAATATTTATACTGTATTATTAAGCATTCAATTCTTTTTTAAATGAATGTAGTGTCAAGGTGCAATTTTGGTACAATTTGAATTTTTCTGAGGTAACCTCACAGTTTTTTTAACGCCGATTTGGTTGCTGTTTGAGCAGCAAAAATGGCCGGCTTAAGCAATAAAAGGCTGTAAAATGCTTTTTTCGAAATATAAAATAAAATAAATGATGAATGAACCTTTTAAATATGATGGAATTAGTTTTTTTTCGATTTAGGTGCACTTCTGGAAAAGCATTGAAATTCGTCATTTTAGTCGGATAGTTCCTAGGGAAAGCGTTTTCCGATTCAGTTCAAAATTGCTAAATAGTATTAGAATAGCATCATATTTCAGCTGCTAAGATTTTACTATTTTATCTTTAGTTTTACCCGATCGTTCCTATGGGAGCTATAGGATATAGTTTCCTGATCCTTACGATGTTCATACCATATGTGCGTAGGGACAAAATATGACGATGTTTAGAGTTTCATGTCGATATCTTCAAAACTGACCGAGTCATTAGTTAAGGACACCAAAACCGGTCCGCGGCCCCATAGTACATACGCGGCCCGCCGATCCTATTTCCCGAATGGGCAGATCTTCGTACCAGGCCAAGGTGGACCCGATACCCCGCGCACGGAGTCGGTGGGAAGGCTGGCTCTTGGCTACAGGATGAGCCGAACCGCCACCCGAACGGACGCAGCGCATGCGCATGCACGGCTATTGGCGGGCTCGACGCCGATACCCGGTGAAACTGGGTCGACGCTGGTTCTTCAATGGCCAACCCAAATCCGAAGCTCATCAAAGTTTTCCCACCTTTTCCGTTCTTTTTCTACCAACAATCCTGCCTGTACCCGCAAATAATAAATGTTTCTGTGGAGGGCCCTGGTCCGCTGAGTATTTATCCTGGCCCTTGATTAGCATCCTTACAACTTTCAGAATTAAAGCTTAAAATGAAACTGTCGCCTCTCATTGTGAAATTAAATTATGCTGACCCATGCAATTCGGTGGAAACTTGGAACGCAATAGTTTGGGGCTTGTAACGCAAAAGGTGCAATTGATTGGGCTTCGAGTTTGAAAATATTGTTTATAAAAGACATAAGAGGGCTGGTTTCACGGGTTGGATATTTTGCATGTCATTTCTTTACTTTAGGCTCTCAAAAATCATTGAAAATTCAGAGAATGTATTTTAATTTGGAACGACGGTTTTGCTTATTGAACTTAAAATACATTTTTGAAATAAAATGTAAATAATTCTTTAATTCGGAAATAGATTTTGGAATTTCTTTTTTAATCTTATTACTTTTCAAAATTTTTGTTATTTTTGTTTTGAATTTGTGACTTTTGGGTGGATGGGTGTGGCGCCTCGTCCCTGGAAGTTTGGTTTTTTTTTCCGTTACACTCGTTTCGAATTCCCGTCCTTTCATTCCATTAGAAGAAGGATCGTAAAAGAGGTCCTTCCTCGAATGGGGTGAATGGAGCGGTGTGTTGCTAAACATACTTCAATGAGTCCTAATTACACTCATATGCGTTTCGAGTGCTATGTTCCTTTTCTTAACTGTGGCGTGTTACGGGATAGTGGTTGAGCGTCCTTCGTGCTTCAAGTACGACCACGAAACTTTTATAAACGAAGGTCATGGGTCTTTTCATGTGCGAAAGTGCAGGTGCGGTTCACGATCGCACTCGTGTTCATATTCTTGTCGGAGCGTTTGAACACCTGTTTTCACGAGTACCCTTTCACATGCAGTGATGCATCTTTATTACCCATCTCTATTTACAGGTTAACATCTAACAATAATTAATTGCATTTTTATTACTTAACACACTTTCATTTTGACCACCTACCCATTAATTGGATTTTTATTACCCTTTTTGCCGACATCAAAGGTCCGGAAAGTCAGGGTTTCAAACTACTCATGGAAATTTTGTCACGTTCGCGATGTACCGCTGTAAATAAGAAAAAAATCATGTTAAATAAAAAAAATTAATTATAATAATATCATATTTATATAAATGATAGTCTACACTAATTTATTTTTGGTTCAAAATTGGTTTTTTAATTATTCGCCACAATTCGCAGATTTTCGGAATTTTCAAGATGAACTCAAATACAACATATATTATCCGTAATATTTGCGATTCAGTGTTTCTTTTAAATATTTTTAAAACGACAAATCCCCGAAGCTTCCTATTTATAATATAAATAGTACTGATAAAATGCATTGTTTCTGCAAAAAACACTTCAAAAAATGTTAATTTTAGTAACTTTTTTTCAATTTTACGTAACGTTCGCCATCCTGGAAATGCCCATCTGCATCATTATGCTACATATTCATGGAATCGCTAAAATGTTGGGAGCTGAACTGACCCATAGAGTCAGAAAGGATTTACGCATGCCTCATCATAAGTCATCTGAGCATTTATGGACTGATTTAGCTGTAGACCTGTCCTGGATAAATGCAGATACATCATCATACCACACGTTTGTGCCAAATCAGATTGGAAAAATCCAAGCTGTGTCACACCAGTCTCAATGGCGTCTTGTGTCATCAGCAAACAATTCGAGCAGATGTATTATCAAGAGGGACGTCAATGCCTGTAGTTCTATATATAAACCTTTTCAACATTTACATGGCAAGCGTCAGCCGGGAAACGAGCTGATTAATCACGCCCGACAAAAAAGATCACCACTTGGCATGTCATGTGTGGCGTGTTGAATGTCCAAAGTAATAAAAAAGTCAAGTACAACGAATACGTATTATTGAAAAATCAGACATCATTTCTGGATTCTATTATAAACATAGTCAGAAAGAGCAGTTAAGCCACCAATGAACGCATCAAAGCACTAAAACAGCAGCTAGACACAATCAACAAGGAAAGAGGCTTATATCAAGGCGACTACTTACATCAAGCTTTTACGGTCCTAACAGCACAGCTAATTCTGTTGGCAACTGGGATGCAGCGGACGCAAAATGAAAGAGCTATTGTGCTTTTGGACATTCGCTTTCGAAACATTAGTCCCATGCTAGTATCTCCCAAGCAAGATTCGGGAACATATCCCACCAGATCAACTACTACCGGTATCATCGCATAATGTTATCCAACTCTGCAGAATCATGCATGCCGAAGTCACAACATCTAGCGACCATATAATTTTCAAAATAGCACTACCGTTGGTGTCCATCACGCAGTATCTTCAGCATCATCCCCATTCCGATATGGAAAACAAGGAAAACAAGCTGGTCAACGATCATAGAGATCGATTAATGGGGTTAATTAAGGACAAGTGATATTGATCAAACTAGAGTTGCCAAACGATGAACACATGCTTCAATCACAAAGCCATGTTTAGCATGAGTTATTTAACATCAAGACTAAAACGATATTGAGGTCGCTCAATTAAGGTCAAGCGTTATGCAAATTAATAAGTTTAACAAATATAACGACGGAGAGATTGCCGCTTGTACTCGCTGGCCTCGTTGACCGCGCTTGGGTGATCTGGCGAAAATGTCGTTATCTTTGTGTCGTCCGGACGACGGTGGTTCTATTGGTGATGGCAGCCGGTTGGCCGGTGGTCCGCTAATGTCGAACTAGGTAGAATTGGGTGGAAGGGTGACTGTCCTTCATAGCCCACTGGCCTTGGGACAGTTTAAAATAATAATTATAACAAAAATAAGATATTAACGGCGAATTGCCTGAGTTAACTTAATTGGAGCTTAAACTCTTTATTCAATGAATATCGAAAGAGAACTAAACTTAAAGCTAACATAGCTTCATAGCGGGCATGCCAATATGAAGTGTTTGCCGGCTATGCACAAGCATCCGGCCAGACGCTGTGTCTGTGGTTTGGCTGGAGCTAGTTTTTGCATATTTTGCTGACATGAGGAAGTGGAGTAGGGCAATAATCTCAATTCCACCTAAAGACACTGTAACCTACAATTTCTATTAATGTAAGAACTTTTTTATAGGGATGTATGATAACTTTAGTTGTCTTCCCGGTCGCCAAGTGCGGACTTTGTTAAAATTTATCGTATTTGACAGAAAAAGTACAGCACGTCATTGCTCATGAGAAGTTAGATGGATATTGTTGCTTTATACAAATAATTTGGTGGACTTAGCCTAAGTACATAATAATGGCATGCGACTGCGCTGACGTTGGCAGCAGCAGAAGAGCAGCCGCAATTCAATTCAATTTTTGCTACTCCCCTTTTTGGTGGAGCTATTTGAAAAAAACCATTTATCTCCCAAATTTATAAAGTAATGTAAACCATATTCAAAAGGTTCATGTATTTTATTAAAATACACAGATAAATAACGGAGATAAAGGCTTTTTACTTTATATAGAAGAGCACACATTTGTGAAATTAAGATTGCTCATTTCAAAATGGTTAGTGGTGCAGCTGTCTAAGCTGCAGTCAACCTGCAATGTTTTTATGTAAAATAAAATAAGTTGTCACGGGTTGGAATCCCGTCTGCGACAAGTCAAACTTTATATATTTTTTTGTATTTTTTTTTTCTATAAATCAAAATAAGTACAGTATTTAATAGTGCTAGCAAAAAAGTATACTTAATGTTTTTAATTAAAAAAATTGTCTTATGCCTGGCGGCGGAATCGAACCCAGGCCAATTGCTTTCGTAAATGTATGTGCAGCTTTACTCACTGAGCTACCGACTTTGCTTTCGTATTGAATGACATTTGCATTATATGTAAATTTGTCTCCGTTTGTAAGTAGTCTTATTATCTTTCTTTCAAATAATTTTTGCACACGCATTATAATGGTACATGTTATTCTACTGTCGGGACATCCGACTGTATATCCATTTTGTTTTCTATGATAATCACCTTTTGGAGAAACGCTTGTTCTACTTCTTGGAGTACTCGATTGGCCTTTGTTTTAAATTCATTTACTGATACAAATTCGAATATTTGTTCACTTGGTGATATTTGCATTTTTGTTATTTTATGCATGCCGCCTTTTAAAATAAGCCTTTGAAAAAATTGATTTAGATCAAATGTTTCATAAGAATACAAGTCATTAACATCAAAGTGTGAAGCAATTGTTTTCCTCGTTTTAATAAACACTTGTGTATCTATTTTGATTCAAACATGTTTCTTTGTGTCATTATTGTTTACAACTTCATAGACTTTGGGCTTTTCCATAATTTGCTCATTTTTATTTTGTGTTTTGGCCTTTGTTTCGTCTTTGCAGGATTTTCCTGTGTAGCTTTTGACCTAGTAGTTAGTTTTAGTATTTCTCTATTAATTGTTTTTATTTCTTTTATTGTTATGCGTGACAAGGCGTCCGCAATGTGATTATCTTTCCCCTTAAGATATTCTACTGTAAAGTCATACTCTTCTAAATCCAACCTAATGCGAGTAAGTTTGGAACTTGGATTTTTCATAGAGAATAGATATGACAATGGTCTATGATTGCGTTTTACCATGAAATGATTGCCATATATGTATGGTCTAAAATGATTTATGGCCCAATGAATGACCGCTAATTCTTGTTCTGAAGTGGACTTATTAGTTTCAACATGAGTGAACATTCTTGAAGCGTATGCCGCTGGAAGACCATTGTGGTATTGTGTAAGTACCGCTCCGCATGCCTGTTTGCATTCTGCTGTCCTCATTAAGTTAAGAACAATTTTTAATGAAACGTCTGTAATAATTACAGAAGGCTACGAAACACTGTCTGCATGTGTTGGTATAGGATATTTTTTTATAACTTTAATTTGGTGTCATCTGGGAGTATACCTTTATCAGTACATTTGTGATCCAAATATGTGAAATATTTCATAAATTAATAACGTTTCCCAGGATGTAGTTTCAGATTATGTTGTCTACCTAGCTCGAATACATTCGTTACATTTTTGAGCATATGTTTTTTTTAACAACCTATTACTACTAAATCATCCATATACAGAAAAGTTTGCGATGGTTCAAGACCAGATAATGCAATTGTCATCATACATTGTAAAGAGTTTGGTGCTACTTTCAGTTTGTATGGTAGTCGCGTGAAGCGATATGGCTGTTGAAAATTATGTTATATCTCTATACTTTTTTTGTATTTCTATCTGGTGAAATCCAGACATTAGGTCGAGACATGAAAAATATTTTGCTCTTCCTAATTGATCAAGAATATCTTATATTCTTGGAAGTGGAAATTTTTCTGATAATAGTTTTTTATTTATTTGACGATAGTCTACTGCTAATCGCCATCTTTTTTTCGTTAAATTCGGAAGTGGTTTCTTTGGAACCAAAAGTAATGGACTATTATATTCGGACATTGATGGTTCAACAATTCCTTCATTTATTAATTTTATAACAATAGCGATTTGTGGTTTCTGGCTATCTGCCATTCGATAGATTTTTATATAGACCGGTGTTTTATCTCCTAATCTGATTTTTTCTTTTTCTGTTTTGTTTCTAATAAAAAAATATCGGTTAAATCGGTGCATAAATTAGTTAATAATGTATTAAACTGTTTAGGAAATCTTAGCTGTTTTAAGATTTCTTTGGTTCTATTTTCATTTTCTAATGATGTTTTACAAATGTCATAGTTTTCCATTGATTCGAATTTAATCTTTGCGCCTTCTATTATGGCGTCTTTTAGTATTTGTATTTATTTTATTTGGTTACTCCATCGGTTACCTCCGCCTCTATTACTTCCACGGCCGCGATAGCTTTCGCGATAGCTTCCGCGGCCTCTATTATTATTGTTGGAATTGTAATTATTTCTGCCTCTACGGCGATAATTTGCATTATAGTTACCTCGTTGTTTAATATTCCCATTATAGTTTAGACTCTGTTAGAATTGCCGGTCATTTCTGTACTGCAATGTATATTATTTTCATTGTATCATTGAATGTACTAAATGTACCAGCTGTTAAGATCATTTTCAGTGACTCATTGGCACAGTTTTTGGACTTTGCCGAAATCGACTCTTTTGTCGGGAATTTGTCTGCATTATCGGCGTCTAATCCGCCGTATATGTAAGCTGCTTCTAGTTGCTTACGCATGTTGCCTATTTCGGTAGCATACTGGGACGCGGTCTTGCCTTTTTGTTGTGCATTCATTAATTTAGCTTTTATACCATCAGGTGATTCGCCTTTTACGTTTGCCTGCAATATGTTAATTATTGCTTGTACTGATCTTGCATAATCTACTTTATACGTCAGTGGTCTAATAATTTTCGTCTTGATGACCTTTACGGCTAAAGCTTCCTGATCTCCGTTAGTTTAGATCCGTCAACTTTAATGCTGTCACAAACCTGTTTAGATGGAGTTTCTTACCATCGAATGCAGGTATTGCGGCAGATACCTGTTTAAGGTATGCCCTCTGAGCTTTCACTATATTGGCCATGTTTATTATAGCTGGTTGTAATATATTTGTTTTTATCTCTTTTTTTATAGTTTCTCTCTGTATAGTTTCTTCTATGGATTCGATATCGCTTTCGATATACAAATCCTCTTGCGGTTGTGACTCTTCCAGGTCTTTTAGCTGGCTTTCATCGAATTCTGGCATTTCTGTTATTTCATTTCAGACTTCTATTAAAATACTGTGTCTAACACTAGTATCATGTAAGCTTTTACCGAATGAATTGAGAACTTTTAAGCATTGAGCTTTATGTTTTTTAGTGAGTTTGCCTCTGTTTTGTAATATAAGATTTTGTAACGCGTTGAATTGCGTTGTCAATGCCTTTATGTGAAAAATAAGCGTCTGAGTTTTTATCAGCGCGTTTTTGTTGATGTATTTATATGATTTATCAAAGCATCTCTAATATTGTTTATGGTTGTTGCTAGATTTAGCCATTCCATGTATGTACATTTTATACATGTAATCGACCCTGTACCCCTGTGGTGTTAGGTAGGTAGGTATAAGTGCTGAGGCCCAACCTGGGTCCCCCAATTAGAGCTGGGCTCCTTTTTGCAAAATTCCCTCTGTTCTTTATTCGTTTCCGTGGTGGCTGTTAGTACCATCCCGAATCAATGCCCCGTGGCGACTGCCGTGAGTCTGTTAATGTCCTTTTTAATGTTGGACAACAGTTCCTTTGTTCGGGTTTTATCAAAGTTCGGCAAACATTTCCTTGATGTTCTGCACTTAGTTTTCATCGACCATTCCTTGTTGGCTGTTTGTTTGACGCCGAGTCTGAGAGACTGAAGGTCTCCTTAACCGCCCAGTGCTCAGCATAGATCTCAGCCCCTACGCCAATGCTCATCTTCGAGCTGTCGGTGTAGAGGGATACCTCATCCTCTACGTTTACTCTCCCTCTGGTCCAGTCTTCCCTTATAGGGTATGAAGTTGTGAATACATCTCCGAAGTGAATCTCCGTGGTCATGTAGTCTGTTATCACGTTTCTTCCCATCTTGATGCTTTCTAGTACTTTTCCGTGCCCTGTGCCGTTTTATTTCCAGCAATGGCTTGCTTTCAGTCTTATATAGTGTACGCCCTGGTTAGTGATGGCCACCATACCAGGGCCCCGTAGGTCAGGATTGGCCGTAACACCGCTGTGTAGATCCATATAATGATTCTTGGGTGTAAACCCCAGTTGTTTGCAAACATTTTCCTTCATGAGTAGAAAGCCTGTCTTCACTGCTCGCGTGAGGTGAGTGCCACTCAGTTCGGCTGTGATCCTCCTACTCGTTAGCATATCTCCTATCCACTCTCTGATGCCTTCCTCAACGCCTAGCGAGTTGAGGGACCTCAGTATAGAATCGGTGTTTACGTTGTTGAACGCGCCTTCGATGTCTAGGAAGGCGCCATCGTGTATTGTTTGTAGAGTAGTGCCTTCTCGACGAGCAGTGACTTGCTCGTCCCTGGTCCAAGGCTCCTGTATCAGTCCGATGTCGATATCCTTCTCCCGCAGAAGGACCGTAAGATTTGCTAAAGCGTGCGAACTGCGCTTCAGGTTAATCTGCACGGTGGTGCTCGACATCGATCGTTGTGGGGGTCGTGTCAGGAGTCTTGTCATCGATGACCATGTCATCCAAGAATCTGGTGGTGTCATCGACCTCCTCCGGCAGCTCGATCTTGGCCATTGCACTACGGCCGAGATATGAACTCAGCGGCCCAGAGTCCCTTCCAGTTAAATTTATAGTTGGAAACGCCAGAAAATGGAGGGGCCGAGGTTTTGAGGATTTTTAGGATGGGTTTCTCTATTTCTTTATTTTTATCTATATGTTTGCCTGTGCTAGTATTCCTTGAGCTCGTGAAAATGCCCCTCTTTACTTCCCACCCCTTTCCTCTCTCTTCGTCCCCTACTATGAATAAATGCGCCAGGCGCGGTTGGCTCACCCGGTGTGCTCGTGGAGCTTCTCCGAGTGAAGAGAAAAAAAGGTTCCGTCGTTTTTTCAAAACGTCGTCATGTTCCTTGCCGTAGGGGGGTCCTTCGTTGTCCTTTGTGTGTGTCCTGGTGCCGATGTATGTGTATGTTTGTCGCGGGGGTCTGTCACTGGGCTTTACTTTGAACTTCTCACGCTGCTGGCCTAATTACGAGTGATCTATCGTTTTTCTGCTCAGCCGTCGCGTGGCCTAATTCTGCCCATTCCTTTGCGGCTGCGCTACCACGATCGATGGCACGCGCCGTTCTGCATTCCATGCATTCTTCTGCATGGCGAGCTTTCTGTCCCGCTCTCTCTCCCGGGCGGCAGGTGNAATCGCTGCTCTGTCGGCGCCTGCGCCGCGGGTCTCTGCCCAGGTCGCGCTCTCTGGCCTTCTCTGCCGATCGCTGATTGGCGGATCTCGTGTTTCAACCGTTTCATCATCGTTTCCTCCCGTTGCTGGAGGATGTTGCCAACGGTGCGGGTTGTGTTGCCCGTGACGTCAGACTCGGTGTGGCCGAGGTGTGGACCCGGCCCAATGATTTCCCTAACGCCTACCTCCCTAATCTTAACCTATGTATGGACTTCATATATACATCTTTCCTAACCCTAACCCTAATCTTAACCTACTATTTATACACTAATCCCTATCTAGCTAACCTACTATTTACATACTAATATTTACATCTTATTTACATGTTTTTGTTTATTGACATGGTCGTGGCGGCGGCCATATCGTGACCGTCGTCACACCATCCTAATGCCGTACCGAACCTTGTTCTCATTTGCCTCTAGCTGCGGCAGGCAACGTTGGTTTATGAGAAGGAGAAAAGGCTGGCTTGTCTTCATCTCCTTCTCCGCCTTGAGGATGGCCTAGTCCGCTGTATGGACGCCCTTGTTCTGAGCCCTCAGACCTGTGATCACCCTTGCGTGGTCACCTTGCTCCTTGGGTAACCAGATGCGAGCTCAGGAAGTTCCTGGAGAACCCATCGTCGCTCCTGATCACTTGGTGCCCACTGACCGCGTTCGAGGAGTCGAAGGTGGGGATATGGCCGGTCGGCATGCTAACTACTCTGTCGGTTACCATGCCAGCCAACTTGGCCTCTATCAGGTTTTACTTCTCCGACAGCAGGCGACCATCGTCCTGGTTTTTGTCCACCAGAGCCATAGCCAGACTGTCTCTGGTCACATCGCTAACCTTTTTCGCCCTTATGACAAAACTTGTTGCTCTTTGCTTCCCCTGAGGGTCCTTCGCCCGCTTGGGTAGTTTTTCGCTCACATCCTATGATCGGTTGCGCTTCGCCTGAGCGGGCTGGATCGTCATTATGTTCTTCTTTGGTTCTTTTGGCTTGACTGAGCCCCACTTTTGTGGTCTGATTGGGGAGTGCTTCTCACTCTCCCATCGGGTCCCGACTGGGCCGCGGTGCCTTGGCTTGGCATCGACGGTCCTTCCTCGTCGGTCTCCGACATCTGGTGAGACTTTGCGACCAGACTCGACCTCATCGTCACCCTCTCGTCCATCGTTGACGTTTTTTGAGGTTTATCCTCTCCCACGAGTTCCGAAGCTCGGTTTTTATTATTCATTTTTCATTTATAATCGCCCGCTTTGCTCGACCAGGCCAGCGCAGCGGGCCAGAGTGGGGTGGGTCATGAAAAAGGGTTAACCGCAGCTTCGCCCCTAAGCTACGGCAAGACGTCTTGCGACCTAGAACACAGCTGGAACCTGGAAGTCAGAGGGCACGGGTCGCGTAACACTCCTGACTTGAGGGGAGGCCTACTAGGCTCAAACCAAGGACCTGCTTCCAGCCGCCCTCGCTTAGAGAGTATAGTCGCACTACCGATGGTGCACACAGTTACGGCAGATGACACAGCCATCCGTTGATCCCCTGTATACCCTATTGGCTGACGGCCTTGTGTGCGTTAAGTGTAATGGAGTTAAACATCAATAAAGTTACTGTGGCTAAGCTAAAAAAAATGGCTGTAGTGTTTAAAAACTGAGAAGGCTAGGAAGGTTCTGAAAAATATTCAGGAGCAGATCGACAGCTTCGGTTGATGACGCGCGACCAAGCGGCTCCAAAAGCGAGATGTCTGAAAATAAAGGCGACATGATCGAACACGAAGGCGAGCGTAGGAATGGTGCGGAGCGAAAGAGAAGACGAGCGATGCATTGGTTTGGCGAATGAGGCAGGAGGTAGGAATAAAAGAGATGTCAGCGACGATTCTAGAAATTTCGAACGAAACGACAACGGATTAAGCGGAGGCAAAGGCACATACATATGCTGGTAGAGGTAGGCAAAACGATTTTTTATCAACAGGTTTTGGTTTGGCGAAGGAAATACCATTTGACTTTTTGGAGAATATTTCCGTTCGTGCCTGGATCTCCTAATTGGAAAATA
>VNJN01001812.1:0-280527 GCA_008042485.1 Drosophila mayri | reverse complement strand
ATGTATAGTATTATCGTTTTGATTAATTATATGGATATGAATATGGAGTAGAAGATTTTAGTGGGCACCTGAGGGAATGTGAAGCAGGGGTTGTATTTGGGTGGGGTTCTGATGGAACCTCACAGGTAGGGTGGGTATAGATGGAGGCCAATAACATCTGGGTCTCCTCTTCAATAGGTACGTTTATTCAGTCCGATTCCTTAACCGATGGGTTATCTTTGCTGCCTCTATCGTCTCTGTCTACAATTATTAATTTTGTGACACATTTGTTTATCTTGACATCAAACCCACGCCCATTCTCCCTGAGCCTGCCGGTCATGAGTAGACAGAGGATGTTAAGATGAACAACGCTCGTTGAGTGTGTTCGTTACAACTTAGAATAATAGATATTACCGCTGAAAACGTATATTCTTTAACTAATTAATTTGGGGTTTTGTTAAATATTTTTATATGTATATTAAATTTTGCCATGTAATTATAAAAACCAATCCATTTTATAAACCTAGGACTTATTTAAATTGTTTAAATATATATTTTTACTCTCAGATTTAATTAAAACCAAAAGGCGTACATATTATGACTACCTAAACATGAAATTATTTAAAATATAAGTTTTAAGACTAATACTTTCCTTACGAAATTCAATTTATATTCTATTATCCCATTTAAGCTGCTTAGCTCCGGTTTCTAAACTTGAACCTGTTAGAACCTCCTCAACATATTTGAAATTCAACTAATAACTAATATCAGATTGCATCTCTCAAACACAGCTTGCTTTAATCGCAGATTATTTGCCACAAACAGATATCTGGGAGATGCGTGCAAACAATTTGGGGAATGGGTGACCCTGGCCAGTTGGCAACTGCTCGGTAGCCAGAGCACGCGGTCAAAAGTAAACAAGGTTATAGCCATGCCATAGCCCCCATCACCTCCGTCTCGCATATTCCGGAATACATGCAATTTGGTATTCACAAACAAAACATAAAGCAAAGCTGGCCCAAAACGCTCCAGTTTTGTGTACATTTGAGTGGAAGGAAGGCCAGGCTAATCTGCATGCAGGGAAAACCGCCCCTCCGGAGCAGAGACAGTTTCGAGGGTCACGGTCTTGGGGCTTCACGGAGACTTCTGAGCGACTTTTCAAGGCGGGAGGGATGGCATACGCAACGCTTTGTGGTAAATAAATGGTAGCCAGGACAGCAGCCTGGCCAGAGATCCGCTGGCGCTTTCGGCTTAAATACATCAAACAAAAGCATAATCTTAGCCAAGCAGAAACGTATACGCATCTACACAAAGAGAAACGAAGAAGGCAGCTTTTTTAAAGTTTCAATTTAATATTATTCATATTTTAAATATTTAAATAAAGCAAATATTTTAATGCAATTTATTTGACTTAGAGGACGTTGATTATAGGGGAGAAGAAAACTATTTAACTTCTTTTATGTATGTGTGTCCCATTACCTTGCAGTGTAGCCTTCATTGGGGGATGGCAGGTGACGAGCGGATCGCATAAAATTATACGCGACATTGCGGCCACGTCAAGTAAAATAGATTAATTTTACCTGTGGCCAACGGGCCAGAAGGTTGTGTCCCTCCCCCCAACTCATTTTCCGAACCTCCTCTTGCTCCCGCAAATTAGATTGGCAGGCAACCCAGACACACACCTCACAGCTCACACCTTCCTCGGAAAAATCTCCTTCGGGCGTAAAGCTTTCTTGCCGCAGTCAAATTAAATAAAATCCAATTTAAAATGAATTTTCGCAATTTCATTTAAAACGGGCAACAGTTTGTAGCGCCCGCCGTCGAGTCAGTCGGCAATTTATGCGGCTGATGTCCTCGAGCAGGCACGCCCCTTCGTAGTGGGGGGCACTGCGCCGCCCCTTTAACCCTCCTTTGCCTTTGCCACCTTGCGGTTACCACTTGCTCTTGAGCCTCAAATTGGAATTAACGTTTTTAATGATGGAGCCAGCTCCCGTTTGCTGGGGCGAACGAGAGCCTCTCCAACTGCTGCACGCACATTCTACACTAGAAAGGAAAAATTCCTAGGGATAAGCAGAGATATTCCATAGAAAATATCAATATTTATATTTGGGTATTTAAATCAATGTTAATATGTATTTTATTTACATATTTTCAATATTATTTTCATACTATTTCAATGCTAATAAAATACTCATCTCTGTTATTTAAATATAACTTCCCTAAAACGTTTTTTTTTTCAAATTTCGTATAAAAATGCATTTTATACATACATTTTCGTTCTGTGTATTAACAGCTTCCATTTGTTGAAGCGAGAAGGATTCCTCTCAAAATGCTGCACGCACATTTCTGAAGGTCCCTGGGCCTTCCATTCATTAATGCGCTTTTTTATTAGGAAAATCGTTAACTTGAGTTTCCCCACTTAGCGTTTTTGCGCCGAGCTTTTACTTTCTTCTTTATTAAAAACTTTGGCGTCATGCATAAAACTCGTCAGTTTATTGCGATTTTTACACTTCGTTTATGAGCCAGAACCGGGGATTCAAGCAGAACCTGGTCAGGAGAGGTTGGCCACTAATCCGCTTGTTTTTCATAATCCTTACGCCACAGGCAAAGGGCAGGACCGATGTGCAGCCGCGGAACAACGACAACGACAACAACAACAGCGACATCAAGAGTGCAAAGTGGCTGGCAGAATTTATTTCATTTTTATTAAAGACGATGGCGCCTGTGTGGGTGGGGAAAATGCGTGACTGGGGCTGGGGAAAAGTGGGCGGTGGCTGGGCAGGGAGGTGAAAGGCGGAAGGTCGGTGCTCGGTGGTTTGGTGGTGACACGCGTGGCTTGTCAAAGCCATGAACAGCTGCTGCCTTTGGCGGGCTAGGAATATGTGTGGACATAATTTTCCTTTTTTTTTCATGCTGAGCTTCCTTTATTTTATTATTTTTTTCTGTGTGGTGGGGAGAAATTATTTTTGCAATGAGGCCCGATGAAAGTTGCGGGAAAACTTGCGGTGGCAAAAATATTCAGCACAAAAAGTTCAGGTTGGTTGTGGCAGAAACTCAGAATCAACTTTAGTTCAAAGGGCGGAATTCGACAGGTGAAAAGTGCTGAGCTAGAGGTAAAATAGATTCGTCCTTAAATGCTTGCCAAATGTATTTTTTAAATATTTGTGCATCCTTCAAAGAATTCATCAATGGAGTGGTTTAAGGAAACCCCAAACATTTAAACCAAAAACCACCAAGCAATCTACATTTTTCGTGCCTTGCAACTTGAGATGTATCCATTTCCCGGGGAAAATCAGGCTAATGACCTATTGTGTGACCTGTCCATGGACAACTTTATTACGCTGACGCGCTGAAAAATCTCCTGAACATTACTCAAGCCGTTTTATTGCCCCCCCTCCCGACTTGACCCCCCGCTGTCAGCACGGGACGGCCTGACAAATAAAGCCGCTCACCTCGCCGGAAAAGTGAAGATGATGCCGCAGAAACGACACAACTGTCCGCTTGGCGACTTGAATTACCCAAAAATTGGCGGGGAAATGCGAGAATGCGAGAATCATCGGTCTGCCAGCAGGCCGCAGGTGGTATTCTTTGTTAAACTTGAAAAATTATATTTTATTTTCTTGCTCCCGTTGTGCGCTGTACTGATTTTGCGGCCCTTTTCCATCAGCATTGGGACTTGGAGCTTTGAAGAAAAAGGGGGAAAAACTTGGAGAGCAGAGGAACACGTAGAAAAAGATTTTATGATTAAGGGGGAAATTGTATATTTTATTTTAAGTTAAATATATAACTTATAATACAATTTACAGGCATGACAACGATGATTTATGTTCTGATTTGTGAGAAAAACTGTGACTTTTCCATTATGACACGTTTTTGTAAAATTTTAAGTCCAAGTTAAAATTTGAATATATTTTTATAGAGAATTATGCAGAGACTATTTTCTCCGAGTGTCGACCCATTTTGCTCCCCTTTTTTTTACAACAATGGTAAACAAGGGAAACAGGAATATCTCTGGGCATCTTTGTGAATAATGATTTGCCACTTGGGAGCATTTGTAAATTAGATGCCGCCGCTGTGTAGCCGCTGTTGCTGTCCCGTCGCACCGTTCGCTGCCGGCGACAGCGTAAATATTTAATTTTCGAGATATTTCAGGCGGAAGGCCGCCGACTTAGTTGACCTTTGACTTGTATTTTCCGCATTTTTTCATTCGTTATTTTCAGAAGCCATTATCATTATGTCCATTGTTGTCGCGGACTGGGCAAAGGGTTGCAGCACTTTCCATTATTTTCATTATTTTCAGTTGACTCTCGAGATTTTCGGACCGCCGCCTGCGCACTTGACTCAATAATGAGCCAGTTAATTGAGGTGACAATTGTTGGACAGTCTCGAGAGACTCGCGGGCTCAGCCCTTGACTTATGGCATTTTGATCATTTTATGCACTCGAAAAAGGAAATCAAATTCAACCCTTTTGCAGGATGTTTTAATGCCCTTGAAAGGACAAAGCATTTGGTCACAGGCACCCTCTCGTGTTTGGTAAATAATTTAAAGTAGTTGAATGAGGGTTTGTGTTATTCCTAAAGGGATTTTCTGGGCACTTTTTCTGGAAAGCTATAAATGGCAATTTAAGTGGAAATTGTTTGGTTTAGAATAAACTCTTGCAAAATAATTTTAGACTAGTTTGCACTTTGTTTAAGTTTTTAATATATTCTTATTAATTTTTCGATAAAGATTCTAGCAAAAGTTTCTTCAAAAACTTGTTGTTGTTTTCCGTAATTCATTTCCAACTTTTTAGGAAACAATTTCGCCTAATCCCACGCAAATACCGTGATTTAAAGAGGTAACTTGACTTACCTGTCCGCCTTTTTGACATTGGACCACATGGCCGCCGAGACGGGCGGCATGAAGCGCAGATTGCCGACCGGCGGCGAGGCGTAGGGTATTCCCCGGTACGCCTCAACCGGATCCAAGTGCCGGCCATCTAATTGGACAATTACGCCCGATATGGCGCCATTGCGTGCATGGATAATCCGGGAGGTTAACTGGGCGGGTAATTGATCATGATTCGAGTTGGAATTGAAGTTGGAGTTGGTGCCGGAGGGGCGTCCACTGCGGTTGTTGTTGCTGCCACCACTGCTGCTGCCGCTGCCGCTGCTCGGGGCTCCCGAGGAGGACGAACTACTGCTGGTAGAGGATGCGGAACCACCCGCCGACGACGATGAAGTGAGGGATAATGAGGGCACGGAACTGGAAGTGGCGCTGCTGGATCCGATCAACACAAGTCCGCCGTTGCTGGTCGATGGCCCCGAGCCGGGGCTGCGCTGTGATGAACTCAAGTTGCCGCTGTTGCTGCTGTAGCTAATTCCCGCTGCAGTGCAGCCGGACAGGGTCAGAGCCAGGACCAGAAGCAGTGGGTACCACGTGCACGTCCTGATGGGCGGGACTTTTCGCCGCGTTCGCGTTGCTGCTGATGGCGGGAGGTGGCGTTTCGAGTGCAGCAACATAACCATTATTATTATTGGTCACAATGGCCGCGTCGCAATGTTGCCGATGTTTTTCGGATAACTTGTGTCCTGTTTTGTGTGGTTTTTTTTTCGCCTTTTTCACTTTCGTTTTATAATTGACCACAAGATAGCTGTTTGTGGCGTGGCCTGCTTTTCGTTTTTCCTTGTTGCGGCAGGGATTTTACCCGTTTGTATGTCCTTTTTCTGTTTAACCTTACAACATCAATGAGTTTGCTTGTTTTTCTTGTGCAAAAATATATGGCAGTTAACGTGAACGGGATTCTGGAAAGAACAAACAAAAATTGTTTTAATTAAACAATGGCACAATGTCAAACTTGTAAGTGTAATATTTATTTAAAGGCGATTTAATGTACATAAATAAAATGTAAATAGTATAGCTAAAATATTTTATCAGATAATAAAAATTAAATACTTTGGGAGAAATAAATTATAGTTCGAATCATAAGTTCTGTATCGAACTAAAGTCAATAACAAGGATCCTTGAAATATGTAATTTATTCAAAGCATCCCTTCAGTTTACGGCACTTTTTTAAATTAAATTTTTCCCTTCAAACCTAATTTGATCCAAGCTCTATCAAGCCTTTTCACAATGCCTCATTCGGGCCCTTCTACTCTCTTCAACCAATTCCGCCGAGTGTGTGTCCTGAAGCGTTTCATTCGGCCCTCTGCCATTTTCGTGCTCAAACTGAAGGCAGTCCCTCCAAAAAAAGAAACTGGGGGAGGCTGGGGCTGGTAGATGGGATGGAAAAACCTAGTGTCCTCTCGTTGTCTTTGCCCTCGCTTTCTCTCGTCTTGTTTTTTGGTATGTTTGCCAGCTGAAGCATCACCTTGTTTGCACTTTCTGTAGTGTCCTTGCCCTTGTTGTTGTCAACAACAAAAGTAGAGGTACAAAGGAGTGGGAACTTGGGCGGGGTTGGGAAGAATGTGGATAGGTTCGGTAGCCAGGACAGTTGGCATTTTGCATATGCCAGACATGTCAGTCTAGCAGGCTCCTGACAACATGAACAGAATGCCTACGTGGAACGACAAGTGAGTGGACGGAGTGGGTCGATGGAGGCTTAAGGTGCACAGCACTGAGCTGGAGTTGTCCTTTTGTTGTCTGACTGGTGACATTGGGTCATTGGATCAGCCATTTGTCTCCCACCTGTGGGCCATTCTTGGTAGAATCAGGTTCGATAAGGAGATCACATGGTAATGCTTATTAAAGGATCTCTGTTGGGGTAGTCAAGGATATTGCTTGGGAGTGTTACCCACTTAGAGCTCTAATCTAAATATAAGTCTAAGGCTATCGTACAGTCTTCCTACTATCTGAAATCAAACTGAAAATGCACATCAATGAAATCAGGATCAGAAATCCTCGTCCATAACAATGCTGGAATCCCGGTTGCTCCATCTGAATGTCTACCATTATTGGTCGTTGTTCAGGAATTAACCCGACTTTCGTCTAGCAGCTTTTGTCCGGAGTAAGGCACTCGACAGTCTCATAAGCCCAAAAACCCGCCAGACTGTCAGGATACCTGGCCGTGCTCTGTGTGTTATTCTTGGATTTTTTCGTTGGAAGGAAGACATTTTTATTCAGCTCGCACTTACTTATTCCGTGCGTTGGCTGTGCTGCTGTCTGCGTCTCTGGTGCAGGTGCTAAGCCTTTCCCTCGTGCATGTGCGTTGGTTGTCCTTGCGCTAGAGCTCCTGCTCCTGCTGATACTGGTCTTAGTCCTCTTAGTCCTCCTGCCGTTGCACCTTGTTGAGAATCACTTCACGTACTGCTCGCTCAGCCGCGTCGTCTGTTGGCGCTGCGTTTTCTGAATGCCGGCACGCTACAATTGTCATGCAAGCGGACATTCTCCGCGGAGACGTTCACGTACTCAGCGCTCGCTGGGATCCCGCGGAAACGGAGGCGGTCGAGGATGAGGAGGCGTTGGCCGTCGTCGGCTGGGGGCTGAGGCCTTTCATGGTGGCTGCAATTGGTTCAAAGAGATGGCACACTTTTTATTAGACCTTCCGCCGGCTGGCTGTGGCACTTAACCTATGCTTAATAATTAACCCGACACGCGCCATTTGAATGCGTATCTGGGGCGACAAACAATTTATCCAAGCCATACGAAGCGCTTCAGACTATTAACTAGTAAATTCTTAATGCCCTCACTAGTTTTATAAATGAGCTGCTTGATATTTTCATAACTTAAAAGAAGTTCTTCAATATATATGATTAAAATAATGAAGTATTGAGAGAAAATAAAACATAAAATAAACGAAAGTTTACAGATCTTTAAATAATGTGAAATTTACTTTAATTATATTTATGGCTTATCTAAACTAGGCTTATTGCTTGGATCATAAAACGAGTTTCTGCAGGGTATTAATTGAATCAGTGATTTGGAGCTGGTGTAAAATTTTAATTATATGATGCCCTCAAGTGTAAGTAAATTATTATGGAGATCATTAGCAAAGTAATTAGACTCTTCGCCGCCGCCTCTTCGCTCATAATCCTCGGCTCACTAGTTGAATTAATTGTGTTCCTGGAAATTGAGTTATTTTCATATTCCATCAGGCCCAGCGATGGCTTTCGCCTACGTTTTTGACTATCTTCTCGCCTTTGACTTTGGTTCGCTTTTCATTTATTATGCCAAAATTTCGAGTGAATTTCCCGCATATAATTTCCCCCAGGCTAAGACACACAGGCAAACAGAGTTGGGAGAGCGAGTTGCTTGTTTTGTTCAGCAAATAACATCATCAAGTTGTCCGCAGCAATAGTGACTTTATGTTACTTTACTCTGCGTCACCCAACCCGCCCAGGGTAAACATTGTAAATCATACGCACTGTTGCCCCGACGTTGCGCCATTGTAAGTGAGTTAGGGGCCAGTCACGATGCGGTTAGGACTTTCAACTGTTCAAACAGTGTGACAAACATATAAATATGCACTTATTGCAAAGCCAACAGCTGGCGTCCAGGCTCAACTTTTCTGATTGCTATTAATGTCCGACTCGCTCACTTATTTGCCCGACTCGTTCAGAAAGTATTGAAACAAGCCGGCTTAAGGTTTTCCTTAAGCACACTCAACCTCAACGATTCTATGTACCCAATAATGCCGCCTTATTACATGACAGGAAAAACATCTCAAACTTTGCTCTTCGCTGCTCCTCCACAAATTCTTGCCGAACTTTTGGACAGAAAACAAAAAGTTGTCAAAAAGTTCAAATTTGTATACAACTTGTATATATACGCACGCCAGTATTCGGAATGACTTTATTCACATTTGTAATTTGTATCTCGGCTTTCGAGAGATAATTGGATTCGAGAGTGTCTTCATGTTGTTTGCCTAATTTAATTGCAAATAAACGAAACGAAATTCCAGTTTGTGAAATACTTTTGCTTTAATTAAAAATCAAAACGCGATAAGCGGCCCAGGGAATTGCTATGGAAAACGTTTTATCATGGAAGCTGACCGGGGGAGAGGAGCGAAGGGGCGAGCCGGGTCGTGGAATTACATCTCCAACGAGAAGTAGTCTCTTGACTTTGCAACTGGCCGCAATTTCCGTCTTGCCGCAACTTTTTTCGTGCTCTTTGTGCCATAAATTCAGCGCCACCAAGACGGAGCATCCGCATCCGCAGCCGCAGCCTGGTCCGTGGGTCATTAATTTGTCTTTCGAGGCGAAGACGGAGGCGGTAACGGCCGTTGCGGATTAAAGGGCGGCTCGAACAAGGAGCAGTCGTAGCCGCCTCGGCATTAAACTGCTTAAGTAGCACAACTAAATTAAGAATTGTGGGCCAAGCAATTAGAAAAGGGGCAGCGGGGGCAGGTCAGACAATGGGCAATAAAGTTCAAAGTTAGGTCAATCCTTAGGTGTAATGGATATTTGTTTGTTCAGATTTCTCCTGCCTTAATCTGTCTTTCCTGGGTATTATTTGGGTTACACACTCTAACTTATTAAAGAGCACAAGCAGTAAAGAGAAATTCCCTATAAATATCTTACTTTAAGCATTGTTTTATAGGTTTAAGCACTTCACTTAACTCACAAAATTTTACAAATGAATGGCAGAAACTCCAATTATATTGTATTTTCTCAGTTTTTATTTTTGTGCGATAAACTAAACGAAAGTTGGAAAGACGGCAACGTTGCGTATGCTTTATATTCAATGCTCCCATCTCGGAGCCCGCATGTGGGAAGAAATGGCTTCTTTATAGTATATCGATTCGATACGTTCGCAGACATGTATTTCCGGAAATTTAATCAGTTTTGGTGCTTTGCCGAGTTGTGGAAAGCAACCGAAACGAAGGAATCTTCACAAATATAAAAAGAGATCCAAATCCAAAGGCAAAGGCAGAGCAAAGGAAAAAGAATGCGTTGGCGGGGAGAAGGTGGCCGGGGCGTGGGCGGGAAAATTGTTTAGCAGTTGTCTGACTGGAAATGGAAATGAAAATGTTTCTGACTTACTTGCCTGGGCATTGTTATTTGAGTTTATTGAAATGACTGTCTTGCCTTTCCCCTGCTTAAGTGGGTATGAAAATACCCATGCAAAGGCAGGCAAGGCAAAAACGAGATAGTGGCCGGAGGAAATGGCTTTTTGGCCTTGGTTGCTCCATACAAAGATATAAAGGCAAGTCAGATATATAATTCTAGTTGCTTCAGAAGTTTTTGTGAATTTCCCCAGTAATTATTTAGTTGAATTCTTCGACCGTTGAATAATATCACGCAACACATGGCTTGAATTCGAAACAAAAAACCATTGTTTTTGCATAAAGGAGAAAGTACAGGGAGACCAACGAGTTGACAGATACTCGGACCAACTGAAACTGTAATTTTTCATGCTAATTTATGCAAAAATGTGGGGAAATTCACTCTAAGAAAATATGAGCGAAAAATGCAATCTGAAGAAGAGTTGGGAAACCAAAGAAAAACTGGCAAACAAACTTTCCGAGTGATGGGAAATAATGCGACTTTTTAACTACGTTTTTAGTTTAGCTAAATGCATTTTGCATGTCAGAGTTCGTCTCCTGATAATAATATTCGAAGAAAAAAACTATCTCTCTTCCACACACACTTTTTTTATCGCAATTCTTATTCTACTTATTCCTCCGACGTCTCTTCATTGCCCTAATGGGCTATCTTCTTTATGCTGCATTTTAGGGTTTCATTATGCTGACTATCCGACGAACAAAGGCTTAAAATTTTTTTGTTTCTGTTCGCCGACTTCGTTTATTTATGTTTACGAGTACATAACTTCTCGCCATCGCCATCCTCTGCCCGGAAAATGGGAAAAACAATGGTTTTCCACAACAACAGCGGCAGAAATTAAACTGACTTTCATCAGGAAGAGCACAACTGACAAGTCAACGAGAAGAAAATAAGGAAGCGTCTCGGAAAAGTGGCGGGGATAAAAAACACTTGGCGGAAATTATAATCCCTCTGCATTTTAAGAAAATGGAAAGAAAATGCAGGAAAATAGTTTCTCGTTCGGGTCTTAAAGCGGCTCAAAGGGGTTTTAAAAATTAGCATAAATGTTGTTTAGAATTAAATATGCGAAATGATGCATCATCCCAACTGCAGACGGGAAATTATTGTTATCCTTATGCAAACGAAGGCCTCGTTAAAATTTCATAACCAATTTTTAGCTTTACCCTCCCCGAAGACAATCGATGCGGCATGAATTATTCAGTCGCTATCACAGCCATAATAAATTGGCTTTAATCTGAAGCAGTACAAATTCTATTGCAGACAATAAATTGAATCTTAAATTTGGAACTGACTCAAAGGTGTAATCGGAGGGGGAAAACGCAATCGCAAAGTGTTTAAATTATGCAAAGTTCTTTGACATTTGAAATCCTTCGAATTCGATTGGCACACACGCACAACTCTAATACACATGAATTTATCCTTAGGGCAAACATTAGCTGGAGCAATAAATTTTTCGCACAATTGGCCCCGGCAAATGCATGGGAAATTAATTTCCATCCGATTTTACAATGCTGTCTTCCCTGCATGCGCATAAATTTCGGGCTCGCGGCTAAACAAATTCCGAAGGCAAATTTTCGGCCCAGTTGGAAATAAATTATCGTTTATTATTGGCAAATAATTTGGGAGCCATCACTTCTCAGCCTCCTTTCGGTTGCCTTCGTTCCGGTATTTTTTCGTCCTTGCCCCGAATTCGCAAATTGAATTCGTTATTTGGCGTCGCATTAAATAATTTTCCCTTGGGGGGTCACCGACAGCAAATGGCAAAATAATGATATTAAAGCAACATTACGCCATTACGTAGCAGCACACATGCAAAAATAATTGACGACAATGACGTAGGCGACAGCCACGCACACACAATGGCAAACGAAGACATTACGCATACGCCCCGTGAGCCAAACCAGACTAAATAATGAGGCTAGAGAGAACACAGGCGAAGAGAGTTGGCAAGGAGTAAAGGGAGGTAGATAGAGAAACTAAAGACTTAGTCACAGACGATTACACATTGTCGTAACCTCTAAAGTAATATCATTTTATCAGGAAGAAGAAAATAGTCACAAAATAAACTATTTTTCATATAATAATAGGATAATAGGACACAGGAAATAATTTATATTTAAAAGAATAGTGAAGTAAGTAATCAATTGTGAATAAAACCATGTATCAGCTTTATAAATATAAATAACTCTACCCGAAAGCAAAGCTAACTAAGCTAAATCTTGGCTTTCAGCATAATTCACTTTGGATTGTTATCGTCCTGGCAGTCCATCACACTTAAGGCGACAATTTCAAATGAAAATCAATTTGCAGCGCACAAGCCAAAGGACGCAGGCTCCTAAATATTCATCCCGGCTGAGCGTGTTAGTCTTAATTAATTTCCACCCATGCCAGAGCACTGCCCTTGGCTTTGTCCAGGATTACTTTTACTGGATGTGGCAGGGAACTACGAGCGTATATGCTCTTAGGGATATTTTAATGACGTTTTCATAAACAGCCGCCGCCATTCTGTGTGCTGTGTATGTCTCTTTTTGCGGCTCTCTGTGTGTCTGTCAATGCGTTCCTAATTCCATTTTATGCCACGTGGCTCGGCCTTGATGCGGCGTATTTGTTTTTGTTTGCCCGAAATGGTAGATAAAATAATTTATTGGGTAAAAATCGCTGGCCAAGAGCTAAGCGCTCTGGTTTCCCCCGGACTTTTTCTGCTTCGTCCTCGCCTTTGTCTTTTGGCTCATGTTATCTGCAATGGAATATCTATTTGGCCATCGCTTTCGGCCCTTCCATAATGTTGGCGCCATGTTGATGTTATCTCGGCGGAAGTGTTGACTCAATGTTTACTCAATGAGGGCGTTGCTGGCGCGATATGACAACGGGTCCTTTGCCGCCCGGGTCCCCAGGTCCTTGGGCCCTTTGTGTATGTGCGGTCATAGGAGCATTCGAAGCCAGCCATTTTGTTTCGCTTTTGGCTTTGTTTTTGCCCACTTAGTTAATACATTTGCTTGTTCGCTCCGCCTTATAAATATGCAAGGGCGAATCATCATCCTGTCTAAATAATGCAAGGTCGGCGCTGGATGGAGTTACATAAGCGCAGGCCGAAACAATGGCCAAGACATCTGAGCCGTAATTGACCTTTCAGCGGGCCAGTGATGGGAAACAGTCAAGGATAAAGGCTTCATTTGGCAGGGAGAAAGTGATTCCGGGCCAGACAATGGGAATCAATTAGGTCAAGTCGGAATGGGGGGTTAAAAAATAAACAAGTTTAATGGACAAGATATTTTTTTACGACAAGGACGATCCCATTCTTTACAATTCGTCATCTTTAAGAGGGCACTTGCAGAAATCTTTCCTGTGTTGTTTACTTTATTAAATCAAAATTATTTATCAGAATAGAGATATATCTTTATTCTTTAGAAACTAATGACACATATCAGAGAAAATCTGTGCAGAAACCCATTGTCAGCTTTAATGTCTATTTACCGAGCACAGCAAATCCCCAGCTGGCCCCTAATTGAGTTTCGACCTCATGCTGTAAGCCGGAGTCTTAGCCAGTAATATTTCAATCTGAACAATCTCAACTTAACCGCACAGGAAAGCCTGTAACACTAATGAGCAACACCTGGGGAGACAGCAGTACCAGCAGCAGCAGCAGTTGTAAAGGTGAAATAGTTATCCCCAGACAAGTTGCAAAATTTACAGCAGAAGAGCAGGAAAAAAAAATAATAATACGAAATCTGCTTAGCCGCAACGTGGGCGGACTTTGCGGGGACGAGTGTGTAGTTGCTGCCAACCTAATGGCACATCTCCAGGCTATTTGGGCCTGGCTTTGTGTCCGTCCTGGTCCTTGGTCCTGCCGTCCTCGTTGGCTTTGTGTGTTTCCGTAAACTGTCATTTCCGGCTGCCACTGCTCCGCAGCTGCCCCCTCAGCTCTCTCGGCTGTGAACCACCCTAGCTTTGCTTTCAATGCACAATAATTGTTATCTTCAACAATTTGCGGATGTTATAAACATATACGACTGCTTCATATTGTCTGCATGTAAATACAGCAGTGTGGCACGGTCTCTGGGACTTTCGAATTGGTCCCCGGGTGCAGAGAAAGAAAATCTGAATTTCGAGTAAAATGTAAGAGGGCAAAAAAAGGAGTAAACTTAAAGGTATTTATCATATATTTACTTTTATTCGGATTTATTTTGAATCTAAAAAAGTCAAACATACTTTTTCCAACTTTCTCTACCTATCCTTTCTTTGTTAGAATATAAAACATTTTCTTACTCTCTTAAATTCGGAATTCAGACAGGTTTAGGAGTTTAGTTTGAAATCTGTGTGCTCACAGTAATATTTCTCTCTGTGTGGGGGCACTCCATGTTTGCACTTGTCGTTCGTTTTAATGGGCGGGCGAGGAGTGCACCTGCTCTGCTATGAGTTCGCTCCCCTTCATCCTGTACGCCCCGAGCTCTAGCTTCTCCTTATCCTGTTTCTCATGCCGCCCAGCCCAGAACCTCCGCTGGCTCCACTGCCTTCTCCGGTTTCCACAACAATCGACATCCTCCCAATGGAGAACTGGCACGGAAGACATTTAGCTAAGCGCTTCGCTTGGCAAACAATTTTCGATTTCAGTTTGGGGCCCCCCATTTCCCATTCATTCGCCATCCCCAGCATTTTCCCTTGGGGGGGATACGCGCAATTTGAAGCTCATGTGCGAAAACTTTCAAGCAGTGAAAGTTGCGAGCACCAGCTAGAAAAAGTCTCGAATTTCATAGATACGAGTGGGTGGGTGGGGTCGGCGGCTTCTGGGTTACGGATGGTATTACACGCTAAGCCAAGTTGTAGCCGGCTTCCCCCTTGGTTCGGTAACTTTTGGCTGCAAATTTGTTAGATGGAATATATTTCGGCAGGACTTTTTTTTCAATTCCCCGATCGAGTTTCATACATATTTTAGGTGCGCAGCAGCATCCCCGAGAATTGTTGAAGGCCGACGAAGTATTTACGCCTCGCAGCTGGGCAATAATTAAGGGAAGGAACGCGAACGAGAGCACTGGCCAAGGCAGGTTATTATCCTGTGCATTACGCATACGCCCCATTGTTATGTCTGAGTGTTGTGTTCACTGTGTCACGTCGTCTGTCCCGTAAATTCACCTGTTTGACTGCGTTACTCATACGCCTACGTGTCTCATTAGGAGTCGTGCGCCCGTCTCTCCCGGCTCGGTAATAGAAAACTTTGCCATAACATTTAGGCTGCCTAAACTTAATTAACAACCCCGAACAGGTAATCGGCAGGCGGTCGAATTGCTCCGCCAGGCCACGCTCCAATCCCCCAGCTCGTTCCCTGCCATTGTTCAGGCCATTTCATTTGCAAATGTTCTCTGGACACACAGCGCCACGGAGCCTTCCGCCTTCCCATTAAATTGGTCATTAGGCGTCAAGTGGCTGGGTTTGCTGTGCCGCTCGGCCCAGTTGGAAGTTTGGCATAACGATGGCATAAACAAAGGCATCCGAAATTGTTTCGGCTTAATTTGAACGCTGCCCCCTCCACCGGTTGACTTTAATTACTCGCCACTCTTTCCCCCCTCGGCTGGCACATTCAATTAAATTATCGTGTAGCAGGTGGCTTTAAAGCGGAAGGATCTCCGCCAGCAAATGCATGCAGTTTTGGTGCGGGAAAACAATATTCAAGCATGAAAACAAATCTTTTTAATTGTCCCTCCAGGAAAGTTTATCGTGAAAGTCTTATGCAAGTTTTTCGCCTTTATTTGGTCTCTCTGGCACGAAAACAAGAAAATTAGTTAAAACTTTTGGCACAAACAGAAGACGACTTTTGCCTAAGGGCCGAGTGCGAAAGGTGAACAGAATATGTGTTCAGCAAGCCGAGAGGAAGTGAGAGAAACCCATTCACAGCAAGAAGACAAAATAGCAGAGATTACAAAGAAATCAAAACCACTTTAGAATTGTTTTTTCTTTCATTTCTCTTGAGGCCATTAAAGTATTCACGAGATATGCACTTCCCATCTTAGATACTATATGCATAGCCTTATGAATCCCCTTCATGCATTAAATCCTGCACTCCTGGCTGAAACTAAGCGTAAACCGAGAAGGAAACTTAAATTAATTCCCATTTTTTGGGGCAACGGCAACACGAAATGAACGTGCATATATAACGAAGAATAAGCGCATAAATAAACTATTTGTTGTTAAGGCATCTCGCTCCAAGCATTTTCCACGCCCATTTTCCATCTCCCCACCGTGTTCTCAACATTTTTGTAAACGGCATAGAGAAGTGAAAGGAACAAGGGGAGCTGGGAAATCTGTTGAGTGGAAAATTACAAAAAACTGCAAAAGCGGCGTTTACCAACATTTTCTGCATGCCACGGCGAGTGGCTTCTTCCGCGCCTCAGCCCCACACACAAACACACACACACACATGTGTTGCTTTTAAGTATTTTGGCAAGTTGTGCATATTTTAATTAGTTTCCACAGCCAGCAAACAGTTTTTGCCAAAACAAGCAGCCAGGTGGGATCTGAGTGTAAGACGGGGCGTATACGCAATGCGCGACCTCCTGGCTACAAGTCAGGGAGTTTCCTTGTTAATGTGAGCTTAAAGGAGCTACGGAGGTGGGTAATGCATCAATAAAAGGCAGAAAACGAATCTCACAATACTCTTCCTAGTTAGTAATTAATAATTAAAGCAATATTTATTTTTATTTAATCGATTTAACATATTTAAAGAAGGCTTTTTATTTCAGCAACTAATTTCGTTTCATAAATGTAAAAAGTTATTCAAAAATGTTGAATATTGACTACATATTCTTAAAAAAATATATTTACCTGTCAAAATTATAGAAAATTGTATTGTTTTGAATTTATTGCCCCATGTAGAGTACATATTAACTACGAAATAATTTTTGAAACACCCCCAGCAACCTTTCCATATCTCCACTTTCCTTCGACAAACTTAAACATGACTTGGGTTCTGCTAGTAGCTTTTTACCCCTAAAAACTCCGCTAAAATGCACACAATCCTGCAGGAGCTCCTGCTGCCTTTGTGTTAGGCCAACTGGCAAAGTCAAACAAATGTCAAAGTAAGACTAGGCACTCACCCCACGTAACCGCTCTGAGGCGTCCCTCGATTTCTCTGTGCGGGGATTTTGTGTTTAACTATTTAGGCAGCGCAACGGCGAGAACGGATTTTCATTGCCTTTAAGGGCTCTGCCTGGCATTTAGTGTCGACAGAAGGCCAAAAGCATATCAATATGCGAGCAAACAGGAAAATGGGGGCCAACAAACGGCGGGGGGAGAGTCACCTATGCAAATATTTCGAGACTGCCTTTCTCTGCTTTCTCCTCTGAGCCATTCAAACTTTCTGCTTCAGTTGCTCGCTCGTTCTTCGAATGTATCTCGATACAAGTACTGCAATTTGTACTCGTAGCTCAGTTACACAGAGAAAAAAGTTACAAATGCTAAATGTTTCTCAACAAATAATTCTTCTTTCAAAGTTAAGAAGCCATAAAAAAAGACTAGCTTTATGGCTAGCCAGAAACTTTGCCTTAGTTAAGGGTTAAGTTTCCTTATGGCCCTTTTTCCAGTGTCGCTCCTCCTGTCGCGTTCTCCGAGATTGGCTGCACACACAGATATTCACACACACACACACACACATACGGAGCACCCACTTGACTGCTCGTTTTGGCTTTGCTGCCATTCAAATCTGGTCTGAATCCAACGCCCACCACCCAGAAAATGCATTGCACAGCAGATGCCTCGGCTCCGCTTTCATTCTTTGCCTTTCGATCCGATCCCTTTTCGGATTACTCGGCTGCTTGTGTTTCTGGTGCCCGTTTAATAGTCGCAAATTGGTTCTCACACTTGGAATTTCGATTGGCTGTGTGATTGGCCTGGCTGGGGGCCTTTGACTCGCTGAGAATTGATGAGAATCGAATAGGATTTGACTGGGGCATCAGACAGATTGTTGATATCGCGTTATATACGCGACTGAGGTTAAAGACCCAAGCGTATGCTGAATCGAAAAAATGAGGAATTTTAATTAAGGTATATTTTATATATAATAGAAATCTATAAATCTACAATTTGTTACCACACTTTCTGCTTCATATTTATTTATAAGCCACATTCAAACGAAAAATTAAGGCTAAAACCATGCACTGAATGTGCTTCTCTCTCCAAATCATTAAACTGCCAACTTGGAATTTATTTAACATGTTTCGGCTTACTGTTTGTAAAGCAAAATCTACATTGTCAACCACTTATCGCCCACAAAACAAATAAAATCTAACAGTTTTTGTTTCGGGCGAGCAAACCGCAGGAGGGTTGGCATTTTATTTGGCTGCGGGCTGAGCCCAGAAATGAACCCGCAGATGGGCTGAGCCCGCTCATTAAAATTTGTTGCCAGCTTCATGGAAAAGGTGGCTGGATGGGATATGTGCTGCGGCATTGGGCTTATGGACTATCAACCGGCTGAGTGTGTTGTTTATGGGTTCGCCTTTATCGTAAACCGAAGTCATCAAATACACAGCTCACACACTCCTGAGGGTAGCAATAGGATAGATATCAGGATTTGAGTATTCCACCTTAATTTACAGAGGTTAATCAAACTTTCTACCTCTTAAAGGGTGGCTCCTGTAAAAAGGGATTCCCTTTTCACATTGAGAAAGAATTACCTTTAAATAAGATAGGTTACAAATAAACTTTAGAGATACTGTGATTTATCTAAGACATTTCTATATAACTAAACGGGAGCCCCATGTGCCTTAAATTTGTATCTTTTGAAGCCAATTTTCTACCCTCTACTCAATTGTTTTGAAGCATTGACAAGGAATTTTTCTTATCGATTTTACTGGAACGCGAAAAACTCATTTCGCATGAGGGGAAGTTAATAAATTACACTTCAATTGTGCAGTCAAAGTCATGTTCGATATAAAATACGTTGTGGCAGTCGCTTCGGTGGCTGGTGATTGTTTGTGTGCGAATAAATCTGATGCTCGCAGCCTTCGCTCTTTGATGCCAGTTCCTGGCAGGGCCTGTCAAATCAAATAATTGAACTTTCATTCCATTGTGAAAAATGAAGCACATCCCAGTTAACGGAGAAGGCAAAAAACGAGACCAAATGCCGCACATTAAAAGCGATTTAAAAAGAGGAAGGAAAAGAGGAAGGAGGCCCGATATGAAACTGAAACCTTCTCCACTACACGGCGCACACACTCCCATTTCTTCTTAATCCATTTTTGTACTCAACGTTGGCTGATGGATTACTCTCGTTCAAATGTCGAATCTTGTTAGCGCAGCCTCCCACCATCTATCCGAGTCCTCCCACTCGGCCCACCCAACCATTGCAACAAAAAAAAAAAAGCAGGAAGTGGAACTCAGCCCGGGGGCCGCTTTCTGGGGCGCTACCCACATTCCACGGCAACAGATGCTGATGGCTAACAAGCCAAAGGGAGCACAAGTGTCGCTGATTTTTCACGCTCCAGTTTCGAGTTGTGCATGTGTGTGGGGCTTCGGTGAGAGTTTGTCCGGGCTTCGAGAAATTTAAAACATTGTGAAAAATAATTCCCTAAATACACGGGATTAGAAAATTAAATTGAAAGATTAACTTGGAATATTTGTATGTAAATTATATCTCAAATTTGGTTTGTATTACAACGGCAAAAAGACTTGATATAAATAATTCAAGGGTACATTAAACCTTTACCTTTAAAAATCCTTTTCCACACTTTGTGCCAACTTCGATTTGGCCTCATTCTCCTTATTTTTTCTCAGTGAATAATTTTTTTTCTAAGATTTATAATGAGTTTTATATTAGGCGATTTTCGTGCAGGTTTCTAGTTTAAGAATATTTGATTCCATACACAGCATGCTAGCTCCCCATTCATCCTTAAAGCCATTCAGCGTTGCCAGTTATCCTGGTTCACAGTTTGCCTGCAGTTTCCTCGATAATTACTAGCCCGCTTCTGCTTTTCTTCTGGCTGCCAGGCTATGCCTGCTTTTGCCATTTAATTCCCTCGGGCCAGGGACCTTAGTTAGCTGGGAACACGAAATTTGTTTGAATTTTTTTTTTTTTGTTTTTTGCTGTTTGCCTCCGTTTTCCTGGGTATTTTCTGTTTTCCCCAGTTGTTTTTTGTTGGCATTACCGTTTTGGCCGGTCTTGATATTGGCAATTTTTCCTCTGCTCTGCTCTCTGTTCATTTTCCTTCCTGTCTAATTTGCTGCTCCCCATTTTCTGGCTGGGAATTGCATAACAAAGTGAAATCTTTTAAGGCTATACATGGGAATTGTTGTTTGCTCTCTGCTGTATCAACGCCATTCGTCGTCGCTTTCGTTACAAATTAAAATCGGAGAAGCACGCAAAATTCGTATAATTTAATATTCATTTATATGCCCTAAATAAAGTCACATTTTCTGATACAATTTCTCCATAAATTAAATTGGTTTACGTTCGTCTGAGCTTTTAAATGCTGAAACTGGCAACACATATTCCACTGGGAATGCTGTAGTTGAGCTGGGGCATTAATTAGGCGCAAAGTTGGGCAAAGCTGTCTGGATAATTAGCAAGTGCCTAACTTTTCGGGATGGGTGATAATGTACTTTATGGCAGTGAGTGGAATAATTAGAATTATTAAAATATTTAGTTCGCTATAGCTTTAAGTTTTAACTTTATGGCAATGAGGTAATCCTGAAACTAGACTAAAAAGTAATTTAAATATTGTATAATTTAGCTTAAAAATTCCGGAATCGTCAAAATGTATATTCATTTATTTAAAAAATGTTAACGAAGTCGTAACATCATAAGTAATTTGTTTTAATTTAAATTTGATTAATCTAAAAGTACACTTTGCTGTTCTTTTCTATATAATTACTGGGATATTCCACACTCCCCCTTATACCCTATATAATATATATAAATTTTTTTTTGCCAGCCAAGCATAAGCAGCCTAACAATCGTAAAGAGCGATTTCCTACAAAAACAGCCGGGAAAATCCCCCGTGTAATGTGCCGCACCTGCAGTGCGTCAACTGAGCGCGCAATTTTCCTGCCCGAAATGAGTTTCATTTTTTATGGCTTGACCAGCCTAGCTCCGCCCACCCACCGCCCACTTTCACACACACACACATGTATGCAAAACCAAGCGTTGAATTTAATGATGTACATCCGAGCCTCAAAGTTTTGCGTCAATTTCCAGGACGAGCAAATCGGCGAGCTGTCATAAAAGTGCTTTGTTGAGCCCGTATATGTGGCGCATATAACTTCCGACAATAAAGCGGTTTATGTTCTAATTCTATTAGCTTCAGAGCAAGTGGCCGGGCAGTCAAATGGACGTCGAATGCGTGTAGCAATTACGCCAGACAAAACGCTGGTCCACATGCAATTGCCCCAACTTGGAGGTGTAGAGAATATCTACAGTAAGGACTCAAAGTTAAGAGACAAGACCGCACGAGTACTTTTTAGAGTAAAATCTCTTTATCTATTATATTTTATAACATATATTATATTCATTTTAAGGTTTTGTATTTTAAAAATGTAATATATATAATAACCAGCATTTACTGTATACATATCCTTACTTCCTCGTAAATGCAGAAAAAGAAACTTTTACGACCCGGCGGTCCATCGGTAATAGACTCAATAAAAGGGCCAGCCCAGACCCTGCTCACCTAAATTAATAAAAATTAGGTGAATAAAAATCTGGCCAATTATTCTGAAGGCTTTCCTGATAAGAAACCATGAAATTAAATAAGGAAAAAATATATTCAGCAGAAAGGAAAAGCCATGCAAAGTCTCCTGCGGAATACACTTTAATCTTCCGTTCGAAATAATAAGCTTTAAGCTAATAAAATAAATACAACTAAACAAATGCTTTTTTTATAATTATTTTTCTGTTAAATAAAGAGGATTTCTCTGTATATTTGGTAGTCTTTAGCTTTTCTCCTCAAAGCCTTCATTTTTACTCAATTGCTGAATGCACTTCTTATTTGTTCTATTTATTTGATAGCCTTAGGAATGTTCTTCTTCAATATTAAATAAAGTCCACAAATTCCCAAAGCATAAATTCAATTTTATTTCACATTTTAAAGTCGGAACTAGTCACATTCTGGTTGGCTTGAAGGCAACCTTTTGTCAATCAAGTTGGTCAAGTTTATGAAACTATGCACTAACCCAGTTAGGATGCACAAGCCGGCGCACTCACACACTTGTATATTTTTACTATATATTTGGTTTTTCCCCTCGTTCATGTATGCATGTATGTATCTGTGGAAGGAACTTTTCCGTTGCGACATGCTCAAGTGCTTGCTAACAAAGTTAACACAAGATTACTAATACGCACCATTGTACGTGACTTTTTGCTGTCAGCTAAATCAAGTTTCATTATGTGCCAAGCTGAGGAGGAGGGGTGCTTCGATGAGAATACAGATATAACGGCAGCCAGGAGGGTTATTTTCAAAGTGGCGACTGCGGGGATAAGCTCCCCCTGTCCGAGGACACCTTGTGCATAAAGCACCTGCAGCAACTTTTGCTAATTGTGGCCAGGGCATACGCTTATAAATGCTGCCCTGCACACTGCTTTTTAGTCCTCTCCAGCCGTATCGAGTGCGGCAAGTTTGCAGCATAATTAAAGCGCAGACACGCCGCCGGCCAAACACCCTAATAGCATTTGCATGAGAAGCACGCACAATTCCCAGAAACCAGACAGGACGTGGAGTACCTAAGGATAGGAACCAGAGGGTAGACACAGAGACAAATTTATTACATTTTTTTAAACCTACAAAACTGTAATATAAGACCCCGATGGTGATGTTGAAATAATATTTCAAGGCATTGAAAGTTCATATTAAAAACTCATTAAAAAAAAATTATTAATGGCAGATTTTCTTTCCTTTAACAATATTAATTCCCAAACTGGAACAAATAAATTCTTTAGTTCGAAATTCCGCTTGTGTTAATTAGAATTAACTGTGAGGTCAGGGAGCTGTCCAGTGCACAAAGCCATTTAATCAGCCAAAACAGACCACTCCGGGCCATGTCAGCATCAGAGGTGATGCCTTTATATTTGTCACGCGCTAAAGCAGCCACGCAACGGATAAATATTTAACGCAGCCGCACAGAATTTCAGCTTTTCCGATGGCAAATGCAGCTGCTTATTATTTATGCTTCCCCAAAGACCTGGAAAATAAACAAAAATAATATGTAGAGTGGCATAGATATTCCCGCACTGTGGCTGTGGCGCACCAGAAACCCCAATCCGTATCCGTATCCGACGCTTGTCTGCCCGGAAAATGAAGGCACGAGAGCACGGGTGCACGAGCTTGCCCTGATTTTTGCAACGATTTGAATGTTTTCTTCTTTTCTCCTCTCTCTCCTTCAATTTTATTTTTCCTTTTCGCAGGAGGCGGTTTTTGTCCTGGCCACGTGTGTTTAACTTTTGTATCACACTCGTATTTTGTGGAGCAGAGTTTTATGGGTTCAAGTTTTTAAGAAGCTTTCAAATTTAAAGTGACACATTGATGTCGAATTGGGGCAGGCTCTATGAATATATTTGAGAGGGGTGAGGGGGCACACTGCCTGCAGATATGTACATATATGTACATGTATATATCTCGTTGTGGCAATCTATATTAATGCCATTCGACAAAGGCTTAAAACAAACGCACCGCACTCACTTCATTAAAATAACATGCAAATTGAAAACAAGAAAAGGCAGCTGCTGCCTTATCTTGTGATTACAGAGGGCATGTATCTGTGAGATACTAATAAATATTAGCTGATTGCTGAGACTTTGTAGCCACCCAGCTGGATGCAACTTAAATATTCAATTATTTGGCCTAAGTTGCAAGTGTGTGTATCGTTGGCTCGTAAATAATTAAGGATTCTTGCTGGCAAAATGAAATATTACAAAGGCAAAATTTATATACGCACGCAGCCACAGCTTCGGGTCCTGCGTCTGCCAAAGATTATGCAATCTAATGAAAAGGAACCCGTATAAACTATACCGAATCCCAGGTGGCTGCCACGTGCGAATAGGATATAGGGATATGGGTGTGTCCGGGCTATCTGTGGTGCTGTCTCGGTAGGTCAACCTCAACCGCCGGCTGGCAGTCTCATTAACCGCAACAGCAGCCAGGCAGCCGCAATGCATTATAAATATAGCTGCTTCGTACACAAATGTGCTTCTTCATTTATTCAATTATTTAATAATAAATGATAGAATAGCAGTGTCTGCGGAATACTCGTGCAGGCAAAGTGCGAAAAGCTGTCGATGCCAGGGCCTTAAGTGAAACAAATACGGAATATGGAATAAGTTAAGCAATGAAAGGAAAATTTACACATACTTGAGCGGGAGCCTTAAGTGGGTTTTCATTTGTGTGAACACTTGGGATGCCCTAAAGAATCGTTTATAGGAATATTAACAATCCTTTTAGCTCTCTTCTGTTGCTAATTTTAAAGGTTTAAATCTACTATTAAAATATGCTTTCAATTATTTATGTATTTTATTTATTTTATACTTGGTTATATAAGAATATTACTTATAATTTTTTGAAAATGTACATTTGAAATTCTGAATTAACAAATATAAAATATTGATTTAAAATAATATTTTCTGTAGTTTAAATTAAACATTTAAACAATACATCAACTTCTTGTTGTATTTCCAAGTGGATTTAATCTATAAATATATAAAACTCCAATTATTTCTAACGAAAATTCCCAACAATGAGGAAATATTTTGAGAGCACTTTTTGAACCGAAATTAAAATGAGAAAATAGGAAAACTTTCCCAGGCTTCCACTCCCGATGTGCCCCAACATGAAAAACGGCAACTAAGCTACATCTTCAAAAGCATCTTCGGATGCCGCATCCTGGCCTCCCAAATAATAATAAGCAAGAGATGCTAGCAAAATTCTCGGAAGTAAACCGCACTCAGGAAACGCTTTTGTCTGACTGTGGTTTGGCATCCTGCATTATCTGCTCGGCTCCGCCTTGTAATTTGCACTTAGCCTGCTTTCCCGGCAGCAGAAGGGGCAGAGTGCCAGGCATGCATGAAATGCGTTTGACTGATTTGCATTTTGGCATCGGCAGCAGGACCTTCAGGACGGCAGGATCCTGCCTGCGGCTGTGTGCTGAATTTACTCCGGCTTCCAGCTGCTGCCTCTGTCAAATATTTGGCCTGACTGTGGCGAATGTGGCTTTGCGGCCAACAGGCGGAGTAATTCAATTAATATTTTACCTTTTTGCTGCACACTCAGTTCCACAATCTTCACATACCTGGAAAGGAGAGACGGAGAGCTTTTGTTAATGTCAGGCCTTCAGAGCAGTCAACAATCCCCGGCAAGAGCCGAGGAAAAGTCAAGGAAACGCCCTCGGGGGACGGAGCGTTAAGTGTGACAAAGTTTTATACATTTTCAAGCCAAAACTGAGCACTAATAGCACGGTCAACGAGTCGTATAATTAACGTTATGCCAGAGCGAGAAAGTGCCACTTACCGAGACCCGGGAAAGTCTGCGGCGAGCGAGCGCATGGAAAACTAAAGACAAAGTCAAACACTTGTCACAGTTCCCGCCGAAGGTGGGTGGCAGCCTTGGAGCTTCAACAGTTGCACTTTTTCAGGGGGCGGCGGGTGGGGGTCATCCCACCAGTGCGGGTGTGTGCTTCAGTCATTAAATGAATGGCAGCCCGGCAAAAACGCCGCCAGAATTCATCGCAGCACATAAAACGCACCACAGGCGGTGGTTGAAGGGGGTTGGCCATGTAGATGGGGTTGACTTGGAGTGGCCTGTCGCAGCTTTTGTCTTAAATTGGCTAATAAACTGCCATCTGCCTGACTGCAGGGTTTGTGAAAGTGCCGGGCGTGTGACTTTATGCGGTTGGCAAGTTGAAATGCCTGCGGCTTCATTAAGCGCTCATAACACGATCGCATGAAATTGAAATGTTTCGCTGTCCTCAGTGCCAAATCTCTGGTTAACCAGAGAAGAACCAAGATATTTCATTAACAACTTCCATTTTCACTTAAACAAATAGCCAGAATATAGAATAGGCAACCCTCTAACATCATTTTAACAATTAAATCCGAAAACCTACCCATTAACTTACAACTTTATTTGATGAAAAATACATTCTTCATAAGTTTAGTAAATGAAATACAAAAATCTAGTTCGAATTTTTCATTATGATTGCACCTGCCTTTGGTCTGAACGTACTTTATCTCGTTTCCGCCTGTGGCTGTTATTTTGAATATGCCTCTAATGAAATAGTTTTGCGGCAAAGCTGAAAATTTTAATTAAAATTGTATCTAACGCTTGGCAAGTATTGGCAGTAGTTTCATTGAAAAATACCTTTCTCTATTTTGTGTCCTGGCAAAATTAATAGGCACACACAAAAGGCGAGTGATCGTGGTGTAATTAAATCAATGGCAATTTGTATTTATTACTGCGACTTATTGATGGGCCGGCAAGTACATATTCATAAGGCCAATTCAGCCACATTTCAATTGCAAATTTCGGACGAGTCAATTGGAAATGTCTTAATTAAAATTCAGCCTGGGCATTTATTTGTTTGGTGCCATTAAATGTACCTAAAGGGCAACGAGTTGCATAAATAAAATTGTGAAAAGTATTCTCATAAAGCCCAGGCGCCCGATTTTATGTTATGGGTGGGCAATATGAGTGGTAAAATTGGTATAAAGATGGAATGAGAGGCATGGATTTAGTTGGAAGGGAGGAATTTTAGTCAAAGCGCAAACACACACATTTATATATATAACTTTGTTGCGGTTTAAGTGCCCTCGGTTCAGAGTTGGCCCATAAAATGTGTGTGACCCACTGTTTGGCTGGTCGTTTGCTTTGTTTTATGTGTATTCCGGATTCCAAGGACTCGGCGCTTTTTGGCTTTGCTGCTTATTGTCAAAGTTTCCGGTTGCAGCAAGTAGTGCGTAAAATTTCAATGCGATATCAAGAAGTTGTGCCATAAATTCCGAAAATTATTGGCACAATTGAAGTTGTGCCTTGAAAATATATTTCTAAATATATATTTTTTTGTGTCCCTGGCCAGAGTCCGTAGGCTCAAGGCTCAATAAATTTAGTTTGTTTCATTTTCTCGGCTGGTGCTAGTTCGGTTTTTCCTTGATATTTTTATGACTTCATAAAGCTTTGTACTAAAATATATTTTATGTGGTTTTGTGTTATCAAAAGAATAAAAGTGTGACTTGGGAGTCAACCCTTTTAGGAAATAAGGCAATCGAATTGGATCACCGCAATGCTTTTGATTCCAGAAATAGTAAACTGGCTGGCTGAAGAGGAATTACCAAATGTCCACCGTAACCCGCTTTGGCAAGTTCACATGGCAAACATTGAAATCCCCTTAGCACTTAGTCATCGCCGCCACATTTGGCAGCTGACAGCTGCAAGCCCCTCTTCTTGGCCAACTAGTGCTGCAAGAACTTTGGCAAACTCATTAACTCATTATCTGTGCAAGAAGTTGACACAACGCCCCGACAACTTTGCAGGCGGCAGAGCAAACGGCATCATCGCCAGCCAAACGAGCAACTCAAACAGCAGTTTCCCCATTCCGCATTTAATTAGTTATCATTTGCATGACGGACAATGCAAGAACTTGCAACTGCAGTCGAGTCGGAATGGATTCCATATAGCTACATATTGGAGGAGAATGGACGATGTACCCGCATCTGGGATCACGTCCTCCGCCTCATTGAGCACCTTAATTGATGCTAATTGATTGTGCAGGGCCTGTTTGTCTTCTGTCGCTGATTGCTCAGATTTACGAGTGGCCAAAATTAAATAAAGCAAATTACGGCACACCAAGCAAAATGTGCTGGCTGTGGGTGTCCTGTGCGTCCTTTGCGCTTTTATGGTATATATCCGTATCCGTTGGGGCTGTTATCGCATTTGCAATCGCGGCTGGTCAACAGATTTTTATTTCATTTTCGCCGGCTTACAAAATAAATTGGACAACGCACACATACAGGGCACAGCAAACACGGCCCACATTCACTCGGAAAAAATAAACGTACATAAAATAAAAGAGAGGAAAGGGCAATCTTTTTTTAATAGAAAATTTTTGGAAGAGTCCCTAAGACTTTCAGGTTCTAGTCATTTTTATAGTTACAGTCTTGGATAAAAAAAATATTTAATATTGTGCAAAGCTAACACATTTTTCCCCAAGTGCACAGAGATTTGCAAATTTTTGAGTTTTATTTAATTTTGGTTGATTTCGGTGTAAAACCCTTTGGCAAATCCAGCATATCCCACATGCGTGTTTGTGTGTGTTTGTGAATCCTTTTGTTGTGCAGCCATATTCAAATAACTGCGCCACACGCCTCGTGCGGCAAATTTATGTTGCTTCAATAACAATTTCCACAAAAAGCAGCAGCAACAACCAAAGCTATGAAATGGCATGTTGAGTGTATTAAATTGCCATTTATTTGATTTTTGTTTTCGTCCTGTTCCACTTTTTATTGTTGCCGCCTTTGCATTTGTATTCCCCTGTCTTCCCTTCAGTCCCCTCGGATTTCCTTTTGTTTTTGCTGTAGCATATTTTTTGGGGAACATTTAAATAATGTTTATATTTGTACGCCATGGATTTGTATTGTTTTCTGATATCTGTCTAAGGTTTTAGAGTGTGTGCGTGTGGCAGGGATTCGGAATGAATCATGCTGTGATAGAGGATTTCAATGTGGGCTGAGAAGGCAGGAATCGTGTCGAAGGAAACCGAGTGCTCAGGACACTGAAATAAATGTATTACAGGGTTAAGGTTTAATGTAACAAAATGCAAAGAAACGTGGGTGCTTTCGAGGATCTTAAATCTAATTAGAATTCTACATTAATTTGGTTTCAAATTTCCGGAAACTCTGCGGGAGAATTTAATGTCTAAATGTTAATAATATTATTTGATATATTATCAATTTTATGGCTCTATTTTTTCCTCTGTCAAGCCTTGGCTCTTGATTGGTTGTTGATGCCTCGGATAGAAGCAGAGAATATCGGATATTACCCAGAGGGGGGCTCCCATCTATCTTGCCGAGATTTTCGCGTACTGCCTTAACATTTTTCTTAGGCTTATATTTTAAGTCCTAAAGAAATATCATCACTTACGCATTCCAAGTTAGTGCCGCCGCCTGCCTACTAGAGATTTCATGATTTTTTAATGTTTACCTTTTTGGTACAATATTTCTGTGTTCTACTCGAGGGTCAAGACTTCCCGAGGCCGAGGCGGTCGAAACCAGGCGAATTGACTTGACTTTTATGGCGGTCATAAAAGGGACTTTAATGTGTTTTATGCCCCCTTGCCAGAAAGGCAAAAGCAAACTTCTGCTGTCCTTCACATAAATCGACTTGAAACACACCCGGAAAGTCCAATGGAATTATGCGTGAGCGCACATCAAATGAGCAACAAACGAGGTTTTCTACTTTTCGAATTTGTGTCGGGATAGGAGCAGGGACTGCCTGCCGGCATTGACTTCCTCGCATCCAAATCAAGATGTCAGGGAAGACTGGAGGAGCGGGCAGGCAGTCAAATGAGCTGGCATAAATCCTCGCCGCTGGCCAAATATTGATCGGTCGACGTGCTTGGGGTGGTGGCCATCCTGGATCCTGGATCCTGAATCCAGGAAGTCAGCTGGCAGCGTTTGTTTGTCGCCCTGCCGCTGCTGACAATCTGTCAGGTGCCACTTAACATAAAGGTGGGGTTTAGCCGAGCACCAGGACCAGGAGCAGGACCAGGCGAGAGTAGATGGTGTTTACCTTTGGCTTTTAGCATGCACGCAAATCCTCCGGAGCAATCAATTTGTTTTTATTGAATTTTCCCCCAGCTAGCCAGCACTTTGGTAACGCCAGTTCGGCGAAGGACATTCATTTTGAGTACGCATGACACATCTCACCAGGACTACAGAGAAACTTTTTATTTTCCCAAAAAAAGTTTGGGAAACCAAATTAATTTGATTAATGTTGGCGTAAGGTAGTTTATTTTAATATTTAGTTTATTTTTTTTTAATTATGCCTGTTAAAAAAGATATTGCAAAATACTTTATTTTATAAAAAGATATTCTGTGAAAAGAGGAAAAAATTGGTTATAACATTGAAAAAACACGTTAAATGGTTTTTATTTCATTTAAATTAGTTTAAAGGCTTTTTTCCAAAACCAAAGTAAACAAAAAAGCTTGAAAGTATGGCCAAAAATATTAATACTGGCTTTATTAAGACAGGGTGTGAAAACACATTGTTTGACATTATATTAAATATTTTTCTATAATGACCCAATTTATAAGAATACCTAAATATAAATCCAAATATTTGAAACTATAAATTTATATTTAGTTCTCTTTTTCAGTGCACATTCACCCAGGAGTAACTAACGCTCGCTACGTATCCAGCCGGGCTACCTGGCGTATGAGTGACGTATGGCTAAGCATTTGTTATGGCTTACCCATCGCCCAGGAGCGCGAGTGTTGGTGGGTGTGTGTTTGAGTGTGTCCGCGTGTGGGTGCAAGTGAGTGTCCGTTAGCCTGCTCTCTACGCCAGCCATGTAACGTTTTTTATTGCCCGCTTCCTGCTGGCCAGGGCAATCTCATGTGTCTGTCTGTGTGTGAACTGGCTGTCAAAATTTATGCTGCTCAAATTTCCAGCAGAGAACTAACGTTAAGTATACGTCGCCGAAGGTTGTGCTATCCCTTAGAGTAAGGGTTACAAGGGATATTAGTTTGAATTATTCGATATAAATATGAAGTATTCTATGAAGTATATAAAATACGAAAGCAAAGTTGTTTTATTTGTTACTCTATCAGACTTTAATCCAAAGGGTCAAAGTAGATCAGACCAACTTTATCGATGGGCATCAATATGTCCTTATCCCAAAATATAACAGTTTCTTGTTTCAGGTTCGCTCTTGGGTTTCCCATTGTTCGGTTGTGTTTGGTTTTTGTTGTTCCTGTTGTTTTTGGCCCATTTTTCAAATTGATGTCTATCGCTTTGGCTCCTTTTCAAAGTTTTTGGCATTTTACATGTGCTAACCAACAAAGCTGCGCCCCAGGGTTTGTGAGTGAAATTTTGGGAGAATTGTTCCTGTGAACTGATGGGCGGTTCGGATGTGGATGTGGATGCGGCTTGAGTGCTAGCTTTGCCGTTGATTGCTATCTGGTAGTGGCCGCAGAAAGAGCAAAACCGAACAAGTGGCATGAACCAAAACCATATTGATAGTGGTCTGTTTGTCTTTTGAGTGGTTATTCCTCTGTATTTCCACCTATTGAAACAGAGAGTTGAGAAACGAGATCAGCAATAAATGTTTAGTTTCGAGTTTCATGTAACATTCCATTTGATAGCACGCAATGCATTCCTCAATTGTAATCAGAGTCATTTACCTGAAACTCCATTATTATTGATTACATGTCATTTAGCTGAAATTCAATTTTGTTTGCTTGAATCAAATGTCTAAGTTTAACCCTGACCTGCAGGCGGGTTTTGGTCTGTAAATTGTAACAAAATATTATTCCAAGGAGTAGAAATTATTTGTTTACCAAGGATTGTTTGTGATTTACTCAAATTCAAAACAGAAATATACTAGAATTAGAAGGTTTGTACAGCTGAAAATTGAATCAGAGAAAGTTTTATATATAAATGATATTTTCTGCACTCGCATACACAAAGTACGTCCCAGCCACACCCACTTTTATTACACTTAGCAACCCCCAACAGCGAAAATACAAAAAAGGCGCGAGATTCCATGCGTGGGTGTAAAATTGTGTTGAAATATTGTCCTTAAGGGTCGCTTACAATTTGGTTTTTAGGCGCTGCCTCCTCAACCAGTCGGCTCTGGCTCTGTCTTTTCCTTCCCATACTTCTCCCCGTTCTTGCAATTATTATAAAATGGCGCACACCATCAAGGACAATGGCGACAGGAGCCGAGGACTGCGGTGGCTCGGCTCTCGCGCTCCTTGGAGACTCATTTTCAAGTGCTGGGCCGCTCAAGTGGGTCAGCCCAAGTGGTTTAGAGGAGAACAGGATGTGGGGGCCAGCAGTTCAAGGATTTTATTATTGCGAGCTTGTAATTGAATGCAATGAAATTACACAGCCTCCGACTGGGCTCCCAGCGAGGTCCTATTTGTATGCAGGATTTAATTGCATTTATTGTCTGGCTTCTGCTTGAATTTTAGTATATTTCCATTTTCCAGAGTCACATGGGCCGAATTGGTTTCATTTTCAATGAGCAACGAAATCGCATTTTATTATTTCAACATTTGATTTCAGATTTCAACTTGTAAAACTTTTAGGAAATTCTTGATAGTTCTAGAAATTATTTTAAAGTGAGGTAAGTAAAGCTAATAATAATATTTAACAAAATTTATATTATACATGTTATTTATATTATATTTATATTCCCTCAAAATACCCCATAGAATCCTTTGCCATCTGCTTTCATACCTTCGAAAGACTATTTTTCCCATCATATTAACAGTTTTGCCATTGCCCTCAAAACTGGGCAACAAATTTGTCCAAACACGTGCCAAGTAAACAGAGCCATCTCTTGTTTATTCCATTTTCACTTTTACCCCTTCACGTTTTTTTCCTCCTCCTTTTTTGGCCTTGTGTTTGTATTATCTTTCCATTTCCCCGGGCCAACACCCGCTCACAACTTAATTCACATTCCAGACCGTTCGAGTGACCAGAATCTGAGCCACAGAGCCCCCACCAGAACTCAATCAACAGCGGGCTGACCCATATTTTATGGGAAATTTTGGCCAGGCCTCAAATAGAAATAAAGCTCAGCTGCCTGGCCTGCAAAATAAACTGCTAAAGGGAGAAATGTACATACATTTACATACATATATATCCACATAGATATATTCCTTGAACATCTACTTGCAGTTGTATGTGGAGGACGGTTTGCTTGTAATTTAAGCTTATCACTCTGGTTCCAGACCATTGCGTATTAAAAACATTTTTGTTACGCCAATAAAAAGACGGGACAATTTTTGCATAATTCGAGCCATAAAAAATGAGTCCAAAGGCAAGCTGTGCCTGTTGTTGTTCATGCTGTTGACATTTCCGTTGGGCAGGAAACTAGGCAATGGGGTTAGCAACCAGCGTCCAACTTTGTGCACTGACAAAAAGAGTCTTACAGAGTAGCATCCTGATTTAAAAGCCTTTGGTTTACAGGACTAAACGGATTTAGTTGGTAACTTGATTAAACTAAGGCCTAAAATAAATTATAGGATTAGAAAAGGTTTTGCAAATTCATATTAAAATAAATATAATACAAAACTGAGTACATGAAACATTTATTCTTTAAAATATTGTTAGTAAATGTATAAAATATAATTCAACTTGTAAGTAGTTTTTAGTACAACTCTCCTGTTTTAGTTTTGTAGTTACTTTCTTCCACTGCACGCATTTTGTTTATAATGCCCGCCTATTTATGCTGCCTGCTCGAGGAGCCCGAGAAGCGGCTTCATTTTTTTATTGCGCACATAAAATGACCCGGGACAGACAACATGGGGAGTTCCGTGGACTAAATGGGGGAAATGGGGAAAGTCCTGTCCTGCTGCTGTGAATTTGCTCGGAGACGGCTCCTCAAGCCTCCGAGCGGCCATTTGTCAGATGAAAAAGCATCGCACAAACTATGTATATTGTTTGTCATTAACAAGGTCGCCAGCAGAAACAGCATCAGCGGCAGTGTGGCAGTGCAAAAAATGTGAATGAAAGGACGAAAGCTAAGTTCTTTGATGGACGAAAGCTGTTACTCACACGGAAAGAAAAGTGTGTTTAAATTATTAACCCTTTGGGTAAACAGTTTTAAGAAATATTGAAGAAAAACCCGCTTTCGACGGCTACTGAAATGCTTAATTTACTATTTTATAATTTAGAAATATTTTTTTTAATAGTTTAGTTAAAAAAGATCTGAAAATACTATGAAGTCCATATTTTTCTTCTCTGCAGATCACCCCTGTTGAGTGAGGGATGCCTTCCCCAGCTGACCCCCGCTGCCGCCTGACATTAATTTTGTTTTCATAACTCGGTGCAGCAGTTACATCCAAAGGCTGGCCGGAGGGTCCCCAAATAACCCCTTGCCCCGCTGTTTCCGCGACCTCAGAATTTCTGGCTGCCAAATGAAGACACTTTGTTGCACTGCCGTCGTTTCCTCTGTCGCCTCTTCTCTGTATTTTTACCATTTCTGGCTTTATTCTTTGGGCCAAAGCGTGGGCTTGATTGACATGCTGTCTGTCCACTTGGCTGCTGCAGCGCTTTCTCGCCGCTTTTTGCTTTGGGTTTGGCCAGCTGGCCGTGACATAAAAAAAAAACACACATAAAAACAAACAAGACACCAAGTGCAAAAACAAATTAGCACAGTTCTCCCCTCCGCTGAGCTCTTGATGCCGGGATGCTGAGATGTTGGGATGCTGTGATGCATTTTTGACAATGAACATCAGATGTCAGTCAGTGTGTCTGTTGGTCACAATGAGACAATCAGTCAGCGAGTCATGGTTTGGCAAAAGAAAAAAATAAGAAGAAAAGGCAAGGCACATTTAACACTTTTTTGCGACTTTGTGAATTCTGGCCAGGAGGGAAATCTGAGTGGCTTAATTAATGTCATTATTTTTGCCATTGTGATCACTATGAAGAAGAATAAAGGATGCATTTATTAGGCAGATAAACCTTATTTTTAACGAAATATAAGTTATTTACTTGACCTAAGAGTATGCTATTCAGACAGCTAAATTATAGTCCTGCAAACAATTCATATACACAGCTCGCATTGCATTTAATTTATTTAAAGTCTGCGTTTTCACACTCCAACGCTCTCTGACGCTTTCCTTTTGAAGCCAGAAATAAAAAATAATAAAGACGGGCTTTGTTTGGCGATCCGCTTGCTGCGTATTGTTTGCTTATTTGCATAAAAATCACGCATACGACCCGTTGAGTGTGTGCACAAAAGCGGCTTTAAATTCGTTTCAAGGTTAGCAGGCGCCGCGGCGCCCCTCAAAAAAAGGACTGCAGCTGAAAACTTTTGCCAGTAATTATGGAAATTCATGTGCTACAATGCCGGATTAAAAATTATTGCACACAGAAAGAGTCTCGTTTTGTTCTGCCAATGTCATTGTCGTCATTGGATGATGCACCACAAAAGTTTCATTTCCCCTTCATGTGCATCCGCATTGTTATGCACTGCACAGCGATGGGCATTAATAGTTGCCACAGTTGGTTCCTTATGCCACTGATTTTTCCCTGTTTTTCTTTTTCCAGTTTTTGTTTTTTCCACCCATTGAGTTGATGATGCCAACGATGACGACCGGCATTGTTGCCGAATCCGAGTGTCTAGGACCGGGTTTATTTTCAATTAATCAAGCCCTGCGAACCAGACTCATAATGGAGCCCATTTCAAGGTCCCCTCATCGCGATGTGAATGCCACTTGAATGCGGAAAGCAAAATGAATAAATGATTGAATGCCGGACTGTTTTCCACGAAAATAAGTAGTTAACTATTGACAGAGCGAACGAGTGGAATATTAATTGCCAGTCGCGACGCTTCTGCTTCTGCCACCATATTTCTTTTTCCCTCTGCCTTTGCTTCTTTCCGTTGTCAACGCCATTGTCTTGTAATAAACAAGTCCTGTCGGCGGGGGAGAGGGAGAGTGAGTAGGGGATGGCCGGATCCTGGCCCATATTATTGGCAGGGCAACATAATAAACATAAATCAAGTGCGCCGCCATTGTACTCAGTTTCACTGGCTGATTTGATATTGGACTGCTTGGGGTTCCAGTTCGGTAACCGCACAGGGCAAAAAATATTTACCTATGGATTGTCTATAAATGCTCTGGGAAATATGATATAGCTTCTAGTTATAAATATATAAAAGTAAGCACAAAATGTCTTCATATAATTGCTTGACTTTGAGAGAACTTTGAGTTACCTTTAAGTTAAAATATAAAATCTCTTAAAAAACCGCTAAAGGAACAAAATAATCCCTAATATTTAGTTGACATTCTCAATCATTTCCCATTTTATTTTCCGCAGTGCATTCCGTCTCTGAGCCATTTATCTTGGACTGTTTCATTGCCCAACCGAGCTGCCACACATGCATATCATACTCGTCATCGTTTTTCTTATCGCCAAGAAAGTGAAACAAAAGGAGAACCTCCCCATCGCCCCCACAGCTTACTACTATGTATAAATAAGCCAAGGCAAGTAGGAAAAACAATTCCGGCTCTAATGAAAGTCATGGGTGCGGCCAGCGCGTGAGGTTTATGACTTACAGCGTGTGGCAAAGCTTTTTTCTACCGCTAAGCTAATAGATATTTATCTGGGATTTGCTGGGTTAATTTATGTACTGCAGTCGAGGGGAATTGATTTCTCGAAAGCAAAGTATGTAAACCAAATTGTCGAGCAATTTTACGTAATTACTCCCACATCAAAAAGTTGCCTAAGTGAGTTGGAATCTGTCCTGTAAACATTCTAACATATGCGTACGACATCATTTTGTTAACTTTTTCCCCACTCTCCCCATTTGGGCAAAGACTTTAGCTTGTTTTTGACACAATTTTAATATTTTTTATGATATTAACTCGTCGTCGTGTCACTTAAAACCTCAGGGAACATACCAAAGTTCTCTCTCCAACCCCAACCCACACCCGGCCTGCAAGGCATTTCAAAATTAAAATTCTCTAAGTAGAACCCGGCGGGGAAATAACGAACGTCTTCATTCGCAAAAGAGAAGGCACACGAGCGTGATGCTGTTGTCTTTAGACAAGTGACACTTCGTCTCAAAATGGCACTCCGTTAAAACATTTATGAGAAGCAACTGAAGGATAGGGCTGGCCGCAGGCGGAATGTTTTTTCCAAAAATGTTTCATCGCGCCAGAAGCCAACTCGAGGCCTGTCTGCAAATCATGGGTAAAGGGTTCATTGGAACAGGAACTGATGAACAGCATAACAGAACAGGAAAAAACATTTCCGGAACGTGGCATTTAGAGGTGTGACTCCAAGAAAAAGAAAAGCGTAAGTCCTGCAAAAATTGTTCAAGAATGCCTTTAGACCTAGGAACTTGGCTGAACTGAAAAGGTTTCCACATATATTTATAGTAATTTTTTTGCGCTCCTAACATAACATTTAAAATTGTTATTTCTGCTGATTATAAGATTATTTTGTCCCTAATTTATGTACGTTTATTTCACAGTGTACGTCAGAGAATGCCTTGGAGGCAGTTCACGCCACGCCTTGACTTAAATTGGAGCTGGCAGAAGGCAGGCATTGATATTTTATGGCCCTTCGGCGGATTCGACTCAAGCGCTTGACTTTCCTGGAGCTTAACGAGCGCCTTGAGCGATGATGCGTCCTCCCTCGACAACTTGTCAGAAATTTAAAACTTATCAACGCTGGCGGCTCATGTGGAGCATTCTTGATATATGCAAATTTAATTCGCTGTTCACATTTAAATCAATATTTTTCTGGCCTTGTGCAACATTATCTTTTCTTTATGTACACATCTATATTTTTTTTTTATTATAATTATAATTGAAAACGCCGCCACCAAGTGGCCCAGATGCATTTATCACATGTCTTTTTTTTATTTCATGTGAGAGGTAAAAAAGAATTGCTCATTTAATTGCAGCCGCAATAAAATTTATATGTGTCTGTCTTGGTCCACAGAATATGAAAATAAAAAGGTCAAAGGAATGCGTAGGATCATAAATGGAAAGCTACACTTTGCATCACTGATTTAAATTGCTACATTTTAATGGGGAATTTTTTAATGATAATTGAAAGTAAAACCATCAGCAGAACAATAATTTATGGAATGAAACATGTAGCAATTAATTTCGCAGATGATAAACCCGGAAGTGGTGTCTTAAGTGAATATAACCATTAAGTGAATGTTCGAATGCAGAAAGCAGAAAACATTATGCAAAGAGGGAACAACAAACAAGTATCTTTTAACATAAACCAAAAACTCTGCTGCCATATTTTTGTTTAATAAATAAATATGCATCTACAGATGCCCATCAATTTGCATAAAGCCCATCGATTCACGAGCACTCATAAACCTTGGTTAAGTCCTTTATTAAATGATATTCATTCCAAAAAACTTTGAATATAAAAGGTACAATATATAACTAACGACCAGCCGGGGGAAAGCCATTAAAAGGGACCTCCCCAAAAAAGGACAAAGTAAATGCTTAATTAATTTTCGATTTTATCAATCTGAAAAAAGCGAGTTCGGTTTCATTACAGCTGGTGTATGTCTGTCATAAACTGGGGATTTATTTGCGCCCATGTGCGCTTTTTGTTAGTCCGCCAATCGTAAAGCATGGTAACTGTGGAATATATTCGCTGCAGAGGGGGTGGTAAAAACAATTAATTGGGGGCTGCAGCATCAGCATTCATTTCCATTATGGATGTCAACAGCCAGCGCAAAAACTACAAAGATGATGGCCAAGGAGGGTTGAACAAAAATATGGAAAAAAAAATGGCACAGCAGCAACGGTTAGCAGCTCCCCTGTGCCACATAAACGAATTTAATTATTGTTCATGTGCTGAAATATGAGCAAATTTATTTATGGTCCTGCATGCGATGCCAGGTGCCCGGCAGTATCGCTCGTAGGTGGACTCTACAGTCGCTCGTCCTTGTTGTCATTCTTGTTGTTGTTGTTGTTGCATAAATAAATATCGCCAGTACACGGCAGTTTCGTTACCAGTTTTATTCTTTTTGTTAGTGCTTGCAATCGATGCACAGGAAGGACCCGGCTCTCGTTCACCTGTCCAGCCTGCCATGCAAATGCCCCGCCCATATCCGTGAGTTATGGGCGTGGGTGGCGTATGATTAATATTCAATTACATGGCACATCCCCTCGCCACTCGCCACAAGAATAAAACTATGCATGCGACAGCAGACCCTCGCAAAAGTATGCTTCTCTGCAAAAACTTTGCTAATTGCTCTCATCATGGCAGAAAAAGTCAAAACAAAGCTATATAATGAATGAATATAATGAATGCCCGGAAAGAACAGGAGTCGATTTCATCAAACTTTACATCCTGTGACTGTGTTTTCTTTTCGCTTTTTTTTCTGATTTCCCCCCAATGTTATTGTTAGACACCGTGTGCCTCCATTTGATATAATTATGCTCGTGTCGAATGGGGGATAGGCGGACCTAGAGCTTTATGTATTCGCGGAAAACAATGCCGCGAAAATTCGTTCCTCTTTGCACGCAATGCGTCACAAATGGGGCTCCTGGCGAAAAAGAATTTTAAATGAGCCAAATTATAAAACATTTCTTGGTAGCGCGGGAAAATTGATGTTGAAAATTCAATGAGAGAGATGTTGAGTTTACAATAACAAAACTAAATACAAGAAAAACAATGCAAAGTTTTTCTCTGTAAGGAATAATTGGACCAAAAACTTTAAGCTAACAGCAGGGCTTTACTGAATTTTGTTGTAAACCTGATAGAAATACATTGGGTATTTGTAAACAAATATATTGGGAATGTATTAAAGTGAACGCTGAATCAGTATGATAAATCGGGTAAAAATAAACTTATTTTTAAATTAAGAAATGTTCTTGGGGAGAACATTTATGTATTACTTTAAAAATGTATAGGCCAGGAAAATGGTTTAAATAATATTTCAAAAATTCTTTTCGCTTCCTACTTTCTGATTACTTCTAGAATATCCACCTGCAATCTTGATTCACCTAAAATTCCAGCTAACAAAATTAATAGCCAGTGCAGAACTGATGCCTTAAGTTCCACCAAATTCGCTGTGAATTTATGCCAGTTTGAGCTGTTTGAGTTTACTTTGTCCCAACTATTATTCAAATACCTTCAATTGCGGTCTTAGTTGGTATTCCGATTGCGTGTAGTTTTGGCATTCGCCAGCCGCAAATATATCAAACTCTTGCCATTTGACAAGGCCAATGTCCATGATTTATGGCAGCCATTATTTTATGTTTAGCTGCACGGATTCGTGACATATTATTACTGCAATTGCCAGGCAACATTTCGGTCTTAGGAACAATTCCCCCTCTTATCGCTAGAGTTTACCCAGCACTTTGCTGGAAACTCGAAAAAAAAGATTGTAGATCAAATGTTTCCTTTTTGTTATTCCCCAGAGGCGTTCAAGGTAAATAGTTACATTTCGTCTGCATGAAGTATTTAAAATGAAATTTATTTGGCTGCGGCGGCTCTCCATTGTGTTTGGCATTAAATATTAATTGATGTTTTATAGAAACGATATATTTTTTACGCATTTGTTAAGTTTTTCATCCACACATTATAATTTTAATGACACGTGCTATTGTTTGTTTGCCTTACACATAACAAATTCAACGCAATATGCAGGAAATTAATTATACATGGCGCTCGAGTTGCCATTTAATAAACCTCATCCATATTTCAATGGCAGCACTAGGCTGTAGCCGAAAATAAATGTATTCTTTCCATGGCGCAGAATATTTGATATTGTTTGGAATTGATTAACATTTTATTTTTAACCGAAAAAGTTCACAATATTTACCTCTTAATGGAAACGTAGTATTACCCATTTTGCAGACTGCATTTGGTTCTAATGATTTCCCTTTAAATTTTGACTTAATCAATTGCTGCCAGGCCATGACATTTACCTGATGAGGAGTGTGTGTGTGTGTGTTTGTGTGTGCCTAATGACCGACTGCATCATCACGGAACCCCGTGTCGAATAAGCGTTTATTAATTTATGCATTCCAATGATGGCCCGCCCTTCTACTGTCGCCGGCGATGCCTCCGCCTGTGCCAAATTTTGCATATTAATTGCTCATTAATTGTTGATTAGCTTTCAAGTGCCAGAACGTGGCCGCCCCGCTAAGCTCCCGCTAATCCTTGTAGTTCAGGCTCAAGGATACGCAAAACTTACTCACAGCTACTCAGTATTAGTGCGACAAAATGTGGTAATCAATCAAAAAGGGGGAAGGCCCCCTCTCGGTTGCGCCGAGAGTTCTTTCCTCGGCGGCGCAAATACTTGCAATTAAGCATTATTAATCACGGCGACTAAGCAACACCACCGGGGGTTATCCGATATGGCTTTGGCATTAGCCGCATGGCAAAGCTATGCATGAAGTGAGCACTTCCGGCTCTGGCAAATAATTACATTGGTCATCGCCCCTGGTGGTGGTGGTGGGCCCAGTGCTAATGTGCGCGTATTATTTTCTCATCAAAATTAATATTTAATTAAAAGTCAAGTGCGGAGGGTTCGCAGGACGAACACGAGCCGAGAAAAGTTAATTTCCTTTATGGCAGACATTTGGATTCGTAGTCACGATGATGTGTACTTTTGTTGGCCAAGTTAATGAATTTTGGTTGCTTTGAATTTATTAAAAATGCTTTGTTTACAATTTATTAATACTCCGTTAAAAATAAATACAAAAATCATGAAATAAATACTTGTTAAGCAATATCAAGATGATAATTTTTGTAGCTAAAATAAACAGAAAATAATTGGGATGTTTTTCTTATTTTTTATTGGTTTTCAAGCTCACTGAATGCATAACCCAGTCTATTATCAACAACCAATTGCATTCTCGATGTTCATTAAAATATCCTTTTCAGAATCCGAGCTCAACAAGCAAAAAAAAAAAAAGAGAAGAGCCCGCAACAAATGCAAATGCAAACACAAAGCGGTGAATGGAAAACAATTGAAGCCTAATGACTGACAGGGTTCATTGTCAGGTCAGGGAGATCACAATCCGATTTATGCACTAATTGCGCTGTTCATGTCAAATGCTGGCCATCATCCAGAGTGAGGGCCGATTGTCTGGCCGACAGAGAACAAGCCCGAAGCGAACAAAGAAATTTCGGCAATCGAGCGCTATATTCGTGGCCAAAACACTTGACTTGTGCGTGCCCGCAAATCGACAACTAATCAATCAGTGGAAGCCCCCTCATGGTCTATTCGGTGTATCTTTTTTTCTTTGTTTTGGCGATGGAGAGCCATAGTCACATGATGGATTGGCCTGTCTTGAGTTTGATTTTGGGCTTGGACATGGATCTTCTGCGGGAAGGGCCAGCTTTCATCGCCTCTGAATGCCCATTTCAAGTTTAATCTCGCGTGGCGAATTGACCCAAGAAAGCGGGCAGTGAATTTGCTTTAATTATGGCTTGATTTATGACTCAATTACCGTTTAATAGTCCAGACCGGATCCAAGTGCTTGGCTTGACTTTGATTTCCAAAAATGTACTTTCTTTCGGGCAGGAAAACAGGCCCACTCGTTCGTCACACTTCACTGGCTGGCGGCTATTCACACCACAGGCCCGGGAAAATTGAATTTTCTTTAATATTTCTGTGCCGAGATATTCTTTTCACTGCCTCCTGTGCTCCTAGGCTGCCATTTGGCTGACTATTTATTTCTATACTTTCTGCCGGGGCAAGTTGGCGCCTCGCACACACGCACAGGCACACGAACACGCGGACGCGGTCACAGACACTGGCACGCACACTTTAATTCGCTGGCTCCCTGCGATTTCCGGCGTCCTTTATCTCGCATATGTGTGCTGAACCTGGCTGGGATTCTCGACTTTCTTGGATAGGTCAGAAGTCACTGGCTACATCCGTTCCTCTATTTTTCTGGGCGTTGTTTTTGGTCGCGCCTTGTCAATGCAACAACTTCAACACGCACACAGCCGCGCATTTTGGCCAACTCGCACTCACGCACACACTGCCCTGCTATTTCTCAGTACGATGTGGGTTTTGGGAAATCGCGACGCGCTCGGCTCGGTTTTTCAAGGCATGCGACAGTCGCCCGATGGCCGCTACCAAACAGCACAAATATCGAACGTTAACTGACATGGAAATCCACCGTTTCAGCCAGCCAAAAACAGGCCCAGGACACAGGGATGCCATTCGGTCGTCTCGGCCATCTTCGTTCGGTTCTGGCCGAGTCCCCAGTTCCAGCGACAACAGCGCCAAACGGGCGTGCAACGAACTTGAGGAGAGAGAACCCTTTGGTTCTCGAGGAGCGGGCGCATGGCGTTAGCATACTTTTCAGAGCGAAAAAATTCCGAGAGAATCGTCCTTTCCGTATGGGGAAAGTCGTTAAATAGTGGGAAATTTCCCCAGCTTTAGAGACTTCGAAAAAGTTAGTCTCATTGGTCCTCAACTTGTTGCTAAATGAATGAAGATAACATATTAAATATGATGCACTATAATCCTCAGCTGTAAACATTGAAGTAATAAAAAAAATTCATTTATAAATATGTTACTTTTAAGAACGTATTCCTGGATCTTTGATAATTTTTATCCCGACAAGGATGTTGGGAACTGCTGCTCGCAATGGTGATAATAGGAGTAGAGTAAGAATAAGACTAAAGCGACACAACCATCAGGACCTCCCAGACCGTGTTGTCACATAATATATCAGAAATAATAAAAGCATCACTGATAGGTGAGAATTGTAGAAGGCAAAACTAATCCTATAATGTTGACATTTGCAGCACAAAATTATCAACTGTTCGACTTTAAGCACCAGGAGCACAAATGGGAGTAGAGAAAGGATTAGCTTTGGTGCCAATTATAAATACAGTTCATATTCATTGTCAATATCCTAAAATGAAACACATTTTCAAAATGTTATACGCCTGAGACGTATGCAATTAAAAATATGCAAGAGTGTACAAATTATCCGGCCAAAAAATAAAAGTGCATCTTTTAGGCGACCGTAAAAATAATCTTATCAATAATCTAATTTTATAACAAATACTACTCGCCCTGACATATACATATTTGTTATAAAATATATATGTATTAAAATTACTTATTGTACCATATTTCTGTTAATTTCAATCAAATACTTCGGTTGACAAAAGATCGATTCCCGTTTAGAAATTTATTTATTATAAAATAAAGTACGATAAAAAATTCTAAAATAATTACATAAAATTGTACAAGGATATTAAAAAATATTTAAACAAATCAAGCTTTTATTGAGAAAATTACATTTTTAAAATTTAATTAATGGAAACTTAACATATTCTCCTTACTCTATTAGAATAGAGTATATTTTGCAAGCTTTGGAATAAAGTCTATATATAGTGTATTTATTAACCACGCTTTCAACGGATAGGCTTTTATACAAGTCCTTTACTTTTACATTATGTGGCTTTTATCTGTCTGTGTTAGTTATATAGACATTATCTATTTTTCACTTGTGAAGGCATAAGTACACGACTGATTGAAAGAAAGTTTTTCGAGACCTAATTTGCTATATATTCTAGAACCAAAATAATTTCTACAAGTTGTACCCTTAGCTTTCGCCGCTTTTAAAAAGCTTTGCAAGGACACTTTCCTCAAATCGTTATAAAAAGCTTTCCAAGGACACTCCCCTCAGATCCTTGTAAAAAGTTTTGTGAAGCTTTCGTAATGTTGTTAAAATTTTTATTTGGGTTTCCAAAGATTCCGATAGATGCTTCTTAAATAAAAATTGTTTTAATTTATCGCCATTTATAATATAAGTAAACAAAATTCCTTAAGATGTTGCTGCTTATTCATTCAATATTGAAATAATATAAAGATTTTTTCTCCTCCTTTTAAAAAGGTTTTTTTATCTTGCTTTTGTAATGTTTACAAATTCTTTTATTTCTTTATTAAATTTCTAAGCAATATATCTATATAAAGAATAGCACAATAATATAAAGAAAATTGCTACAGTGCTAGTTGTAAATTTAGGTTTAAATTAATTTTTGGTTTTGGCTTTCTTAGGAAATAAATGCAACCTGCAGTTAAAAGCCCTGCATAATTCAGTTTCATTTCTTATTTTCTTACTTTACGCAGTCGAGCAAGTTGGCCCAGTAAAATCGAGGTCAATGGCCAGAAATAATAGAAGAAAGTGGTGCAAAGGCGTTCGTTCGGCTTCTGGCAATGATTTGATGGTGGGGCTCTCCCCTTCTTTTCTTTGTGTCTGTGGCTTCGAATGGAAGCTGTGAGTGCTACTGGCGGCTGACCTTATAAATCATAATTTCCAACAAATAAATCCTTCACGGACAATTTACCCGCCGCAGCAAATGCAGGGCCAAAACGGCAACAGTCGCAGCATGCGAACCCTGCGACTCGGATTCAGTTTCCGTTTTCTTTTTCTCCGGGTTGCTGGTTATTTTGTGTCTGGCACCCAGAAAGGCCACACAATAAAATGATCAACGGAAGTGCATTTCCATGAGTGCGAGTGCCCTTCCTGCAGAGTACAAAGTGAAAGTCGAATGAGGATTTTTAATGGACGGAATGCAATTAATATTGGGCAGCTAGTCAGCTCCACATGCAGGTGATTGATGATGTCAGATGTTAAATGTTTATGTGCCCAGGTAATAAGTCATATCACGTACCTTTGTTATGGGTTCTTCTCCAATTTGAAATGGGGTTTATGGCAGTGCCACAAATATGCTGATGATGCATTTGGTTTAAGGGGAATGTATTTTGCAAACTGTGAGCCACTTACCGATCCACAAAATCCCCAACGAAATGCATTTACCAACAGAAGCTGTGGTGCAGAGAAGAAAATTACAGAAAAGTTTACAATTTGAACATTTATTTTAGTAATTCTTTAAAAGTTTATTATATTTTTAAAATACCTTTAATAGAGTTTTAAAGTTTTAAAATTCATTTATTTACTCATTTATTACTTTAATAGAAAATTGTTTTCAGTCTGCTTGTGTTGTGGCTGCTGGGGGGTGTATGTAGCTGTGTTACAATTCGTTGTGTGCAAGGGTCAGTTGTGTTCTGCTGGGGTGTCCATGTGTCTGTTTGCGATTCGAAACGAATCTACATCGACATCAGACGTTTAGCAACTTGCATCGCACAGTGCGCTCAAAAATGTAATTTACACACATTTCTCAGACATTGGCAATTTCGGACAGGCCAGTAGAGGTAGAGGGGGGTGATGTCAGTTCGCTTATTTGCTAATTTTGAACTTGGCATTTCGACAATTGGGCTTGGGTTTGATTTGTTACCGCAAACATTTACGGGCACGTCGAGGACAAACCCAAACGAAGTCCTTTCGTTAGTCAATTTCAAATAATCAATAGCTGTTAACAGAGGAATAAGTACAACACGGAATATTAATAAACAATAAAGGAACAACTTTAATTATATCTTATTAAACTCTGTTTCAAAATATGTCTTAAAAAATAAAACAAATATTTAAGAGATACATTCGAGCATATTTTAATTTGTATTTGAATTTTAATAAAGATTTTCTTTGTGTGCACCATTTTGGCAATGCGAATGTGCAGTGTCTAAACATAAACAGAGTGCTCGAAGCATTATTCGATGGGGTTCCCAAAGATATTCGTTCTATATAAAGAGGCATGGGGGCACCGGCACCCTAAACAAACACACCGAGCACCGAGTTGACATATGCAAGCAGGGCGCACGATTCCGCTATATGGGTATTATCCCCCGATATTCCCCTCGCCGAGGAGCTAATTAAAGAGCGCACGCGTGTGTGATATGCCACGCCAGATGTTAGCTTGTAGATGTCTCACCCGAGCAGCGTCAAAATCGCAGGGAACATGTAGCAGGGCGAGCGTTAGGACCAGCCAGCAAAAGTATCTACACTGGTCAAAAATCATCCCAACAGGAATTTGCATATATTGAGTCTTAGCTAAGACAAAGTGGATAATGTTTGAGTTTACTATTTCAGATTTTATTTTATTGTTATAGAAATATTATTACCTGTCTAGAAGTTTTGCAGCATCACATCTCATATTCTTTCTTCAGTGCACTCAGGCTCCCTTCGCTTTATTCTAATCTCAACCGCAACATATTTTAAATTTAGCATAACACGCAGGCACGACAAGGCGGCTGGCTGGCAACTTTATGCTAAGGTCGCCTCATCAACAACATCTTGGGTCCTCGGCGTCTTTGGCTTCGGGGTGTTTGAACTGGGAGCTGGCGTTGTTTTCATTTGATTTTTGTCGCCACCGCCGCCAACGCCATCAGAAAGGTAAACAAACATTTTTTCTCCCACAGCCCCCGAGCGACGTAGAGTACCGAAAGTTATGGAGGAGCTCCAAGTACTTAGTTTTGTCAAATTAAAATGTTCAGATGAAATCAGTAAATGCAAACTATTCAGAGCAATAACATTAAGAGATCATTTGAGATATTTTGTATAATAAAAACATTTTTAAAAAAGATTTCTTTGTTTCTAACAAACTAAGATATTTGAGACGTAGAAGATATTCAAAAAGAAAAAAGCAAAATAATATTTTTTAAAAATCTAAATCATTTTTTTATATTTATGGATGTCACACACAAAAATAAACCTCTAAAATAGTATTTTTATATTAGCATATTACGGGGACAGGGACTGACAATACTCAGAACGACAATGCTCATCACAAGAGTATTCAAATTTCGTTGGAAATATGCTGATCCCTATCAGTACGACTCCGACCGGTAGACAAGATGCATAAATTTGCTGCCATTTATAGCCTCGAGCACTGCGTAATGATTTCCAAAGATTTTTAATAAATGAACGTGCCGCGAATTCAGCCGAATTTGAAATGCTGAAATGCAAAATAATATGCCAAACTGTGCGATTTCGCTGTGAACTGTGGAGATAAACCGGCAATTGCAAATCAAAAATGCATTGGCATGGAACGAACTGACTCACGCCCGCCCTCACCTATCTCTTTGTGCGAAGCAATATGGAATTTGTATGAAATATGCAATTTTTGGGGAATATTACGCAGCAGAAATGTGCAAACAACTATCAGTACATAAATATCGGAAAAAGCAACAAGCATATTCGAACATTACCATATAATACTACGGTCAATGCGTTTGTAATACTCTCACGTAGGTGGAACTTCAAGTGGGTTCCCGAAGGTGAATAAATCCTTCTTCTCATACAGCTAAAAATTTTGATAATTGCCACATTCATGGACTAATTTTTTATAACCGACATGCATGTATGTATGTTAACCTATAAGCCATTCAGTGTCATCGTTCACTTGACAAAGGGCATCATCAAAACATGCTAATCCATGTCGTAAACAATTTCGCTGTTGCGCCCTCCATTATTGCTAACCAAAAATATATACCAAACAAAAGGCTTTCCAGCATTTTAGTTGTAAGCTGAACCAAAAAAAAAACCAAACAAAAACGGTGAATAAAATAAATTTTTTAGCAATAACGATAAACAAAAAATGGGTAAAAACAGGCAGTGTACAAAATAAAATTTGGAGCGATACATAGAAGCAACATGCGGTGGAACACAGCTTTGGCGTATGTTCTCGCATAAGCCAAGGCAAAAAAAGGAAAAATATTTATATATATATCTGGGGTTGATGTTGAATTTTTTCTATAAAATTGTTATGGGATCCTGTTGTTTCTTTTTCCCTTTTGATTTCTGATTTTTTATTTGCCTTGTGCACGGCCAATTGTTTTGTTTATTCCGTTCGGTTTGTTCCTCGATTTCCTTACTGCGAACGGGTTTATAAATTGCAAAAGTGCAGGGAAATAGTTAAGTGATTGATTTAGTGCTGCCGGGAGGCCCCGTCCATTTTTCGACACCTCCCCCTATTTGACAGCTGTGGGGCTTGAAAAGTTACGAGGAAAAATTGATTTCAATTCGAGAACAAATTGGGAGTGGGTGGCTTCACGCGAACGCAACGTTCGAAATTTCCATGAATGAATTAAGTCTGAAAATTATTAACAATGGAAAAACGATACGTGGACTAGAGCACTGCGCGAATACTGGTTACTAAAATTACGCCCCATGCCTTGACCCGTTTATTTTACAAATTTTAGGAGAGAATATTTAGGGGAAAACCAGTTGATGTGATTGCAATGCAATTTGCATATTTCTGTGCAATCAGCAAATTTTAAAAGTTGAATAAATAGATTGAGTGCTTCGAAAATAGTTGGATGCTTAAATGGAAATTTCAAATGTATGGACAAGGCATAAAGTGTTAAAATAAAACGTAAGCTTATAGAGAGCCTCTCTTTTTATTTATGCTTTTCCAAAACCTGTAACTACTGCCCAAAATCCCACTTTTATGTTTGTCCTGGCCCAACTGATAGCTTACAAAACGCTGGGAGCCAGTGAACCAACCCGATTTTACATTTTTAAGCAAAGGAGCCCTTAAACCACTGACAAAGCCAGTTCCTGGACTGAGTTGCGTTTGCTCCAACTTGCAGCTTGGCTTAAATACTTGATGACTTCCCCGAGCGCCACAGTGCGTCTGCCACTTGAGCCGCAAAGCGGCCATTAGCTGACTGATGCAGACAGATGCGACGGCTGCCGGCACCCACTTACATACCACCGCCCGCACAACGCACAACGCAGCTCAGAATGACGGTTATATCACGCTCCCAGGAACGTTAGCGTTAACGTGGTACAGGGAAAAGGCTGAGCTGGTAACTGGAGGCATGCAAACTATCCCGGCTCTCAACCCAGCCACTTGAGTTATTTCCCAGATGGTAATGGTAATAGAGCTGAGTAGCAAGCAGGGAGCCGGAGCTGAAGATGCTTAATGGAAGCCCTAGACAAAGACGCGGCCATTCAGCTGGAGACGCACAAAAGTAGGCAACAACGGCAGACTTATTCGTTTTAATTAGGAGAAGCAGCAGTAGCAGCTTTAGTCCTTAGTAGCTTCTTCTTGTGCCGTCAACTTTTATGTGAAATTTCTAGCATCGGTTGGGATTGCACACGTACAGGATCTTAAATTGTCAGATGACGCCGTTTTTAATCACACCGAAAATTGCGCTAAATCATTTTCTAATTGCCTCCTTTTGGCAGTGGCGTCGCCTGTTACCCGGAGTTCTCTAATGAGTTCGCACATTTGCACGATGTGCCGCCCGGCTGCCTATCTGCCAAGCTGTTGGCTATATCTTTTATGTATATCTAACAGAGCCCACGTACACGCATGTGTCAATACGGAGCTAGATGGAGGAGGCAAGAGTGTGCCTAGAAGCATTCTTTTTTATGAGCTTCAAGTCAAGTTGCTTTCGGAGTTATCAAGCCAGAAACGGAGTCAATTTTCGGTATTAAACGGGATTTTTCCGTAAGTAATTCAGTTGCTGAAATCATTTCTCAGATATTTCTTTATGCTATACTTTTCGCAAGAGTTAATATAACGAAGCCAGAGCTTTAACAATATATTCCCTTCCCATTAAACGTGTTCTGTACTGAACTGACCACATCCTTAGCACGACCTGTGTCTATAGACCGAGCCACGTCTACACAATCTGAGCCATGTTTGCATATTGTGCCTTCAGGCTGCGTGCTAATTATGGTGAAATATGAGCGGATTTCATAGTTTGGGGCTGCTTGGATTTTCCGGCTTTCGGAGGCCATTGCCTGGGCGCTCGGCCAAAGTGTCTTCCAACACGGCAGGACCTCATGGCTACTGCTGTGGCTGCCAATATGCCTGGGATGTAAATGCTTGAATAGGCCATTAGCTTCCAATTAGTTATTGTTAATTTGTCTTCGTATCCTTGCAGCCCGAATCTGCGGCACTGTTGCACCTCAACTGCTGAGGGAGTGTGTTTGAGATACGAATTTCGACGATTAGATATTAATTACGGTTGGCATGTGATGGTAGCCTGGTTTGTGGCTTATGCATTGAATGGTTTCATAATTACCCTTGCTATGAATTTTGATTGGATTGTTGGAAGCTGGAAGCGTACAGTATTAATTGATTTCCTGCAGTGCTGTGCCACCATAAATGCCTTCACTTTACAGAGACATAATGTGTCACTTAGCTTCATCTGGCAAACAGTGTGAATAATATTAAACAAAGACTTTATTAATTGATTTCAATCTATTAAAAACTCACATCAAATGCCAGAAACCTATAACAACTTATGTTTAATATTTGCTGAAAATCTAGATGACTGGAATTTAAGTTCCACTTGTGTTGAAAACGATTTTCCGGGTATTGTATTGAACTCGGTAGAGTGCAGTATCGATGGAATTTCAATGTGCACAGTTTTGTGCGGCCTTCGGGCAGCAGCAGCTCATCTCCTAGTTTCCCATTTTCCAGCTTTTCCGCCTAAATTGCTGCACTTGCGGACTTGTTTTGTCAACCCTCACGGGACGGAGACTTCGCTCGTGGTGCCACGCAAAGTTTCATGTTTATTTTTAAACGCGCGTGGCAAGTGCAGCGCGTAAATGTGGCATGGCCCCATCCGAAGGCACGTATGCCAGTAGTTGCCTCCAGGCCAGCGGAACATTGCTAAGCCAAAGTCATCGCTAGACGCCAGCCAAGTGGAGTCACTGCCGGGGGCGCAAGGGTTGTGCACTTGTTGTCATCATCATCATCATCTCAATCTTCATCGCGCTCATCCATTCCCCGTTCACGTCCACATCATCTGGCGCAAGAGCAACATCACGGGAAATTGATCACTGAAAAAATAAATGCACATTGTCTCTAAAATATGTTAATTGGTATTTTAAAAGTTAAAAATATAATTAATAATTACACAAAAGCTGAAGGAAGAAGCAATTTAAAACCCCTAACAATTTAAGGTTTTTATTACTGCCAATTATTCTCTATTATTCAAAATTACTTCTAGAACATATAATTTTTTTATTTTAGCTGTTACTCTTTTTTATCAAAATTAAAAATTTACAAAACTATAATGAGAGGATTACAGCGTACTTTTCCCATTTAATCTCTGTGCATCAGGGGAAACTGCATAAATAACAAGGAGCACGACAAAGTTGACTGACGATGATGACGTTGATTATGTTTTCCAGCAACAACAACTGTTTTTTTTTTTCCTCAGCCACGGAAAACAAATCTGCACTAAAGGACCCTCGCCATCGCTGGAAGCACTTCTGATTGAAAGACATTTTGTGTGTTGGTTTTATACGTACTGCTTGCAGCATGATTGATGTGTGTAGCCACAATTTGAATGCATAACAAAATATGTTGAGATTTCTTCCCGCGATTACTTTTAGCTTGCCTAAACTTATTTTTTAAATATAGCCATGCTTGCTTAAGCTCCTATTTCTCCAAGCATATGGGTTGAAAAATGTGTGAAAATATTTTAGAAAACAAAGAAAAAATCCTGCGGATCGAGGTACCTACTTGTCTGGCAGTCCGAGTTGTGCTTGTTGAAAAATTGCGTTTTAATTAAAAACGCTCAAGTGCACTTAAGTGTGCGCTTTCCCCAGCCACGTCAACAATCGGACTGGCAGCTACTGCACACCCGAACACCCGCACACACAGCTACACCCCCAGCAACAACCGGAACAACACAGCCAGAAACAATAAGAACAACGACAACAACAGCAGGAGCAGCAACAGGGGCAGCAGCAGGAATGGGCAAACGCACAACAACAATGGCAGCAACAATTAAGCCGACAATAGTCCCGAAGTTTAAAAAAAAGGCACAAAAGACAACAACGAGTGCAGAAGTAAAGGCAAAATAATAAAAATATTCAGCAAAAGAATCAGCAGGAGGTCGAAGAGCCAATTCACTGCATAAAGGAAAATATAAATTAATTAAATAATATAAAATAAATTAATTGACCCCCTGGTGCCATGTTAAAAATGCTGCTAGAGTTACTTTAAATTGTTATATTTATATATTTATATATTTTGCAAATTATTTCCTTAAATTCAGTCATGTTTACCATAATTAAATATTTTTTTAGTACTTAGCCTAAGATATTAATATACACTCCTTAAGCCTTTTCCTACCCTTACATTATTTTTTAGCTTTTAAAAATTAACAACAAAGTCAGCTTAAAGACTAAGTCACTTTTTTGGATTATTATTTATGCATTTAAATAATACTCTTTAAAATGGTTATTTCTTTTTTCTTAATCTTATTATCTTATAGTACTATGGCTTCAGTCCCTTTATTATACATTCTTGCAATCCTCGTTTCCCGCTCGAATTTATTTTCCCCTTTTCCCATTTTCTCTCCTTAGTTTTCCCTCTGCACCCAAAACAAACTAAGTAAATAAATTGTGTGTTCTTGGGGGTTTTCCCAGCGCATTGTTCAATGTATTTTATTGTTACTCATTTTATCCCCTTGAACAAATTCCCCAAGGATTATAGCCCATTACCATAGTTAATACACATCAAATACGCATAAGAGTATATCGAGCTGCATCGCAAATAAGTACAGAAATTTATACCATTTTGCGCCGATTTACACAGAGAGATGGAGCAGAGGAGCTCCCTGTCCTACAGCTCGTCCTCGCTTTCCTTTAGCAAATGAGGAAACATTCGGTTGAAATGCTACTTTGCTGAAATCCATGAGCTCCCTGAGTTCCCCTCGCGATACATCTAGGGGGCGATGGAGATGCGCTTCCTTTGAGGCTTCTCACGGGGGAAGCTGCAGTTGCAAGTCGGTCTGATAAGCTGCTCGGTGTGTGCCTGCAGGAAACAGGATATGACATATTTATAATGCGAAACAGATGCGCACAATTCGGCTGGAGCTGCGTAACTCTGCCTCTTTATATCACAAATTAATTTCATTTTATTTCCATAATGCCAGCGTCTTGCTGCAGATGCCTTTGTTGTAATAATGAATTAATCGGAGTCCTTTTTGCGATAAAAAAAATCATCTGGATGGCTCATAAATATTCCATCAAAAAGGTTGGAAATTAATTTGCATGGCAAAATCCATAATAATCGCCAGCGATAGAAAAACGCGGCAACAATAACAAAACTGATAATTGAATGCAAATGACAAAGGCATCTCAATTAATTCATAATTCAAGAGCCAAAGTAGTTTCTTGAGGGTCAGTGAAAAAAGGATATTAATTGTGGATCTATGGAAAAAATCAAGTGCTACAAAAGAGCTCTTGAAGAGCTTCTAAAAACGGTAAAATACTGGAAAATTAATGTTAAATTGTTCTTTTTTTGCGCTAAAATAAAGGAGTTTTTAATAATAAAATTGTTGAAACTTATTTCTTGTTGGAAAAATAGCCACAAATTACAGGTTGAAGCTCAACAATTTGTAAGTATTTAGCATGTTCTAATTTAAGGACAAGCTTAGCGGGCAGTGTTTGATGAAAGGAATTGCTTAATCCTCTTCTAGCTGCAAGTTGCAGAGAATCTCGAAATGCCATTTACATGGACGAAAAGGACCGACTGCTGACCACCAAGCGTGGTTACCACTTTAATGGAAACTGACCCCAAATGAGATGGTCAAGGAAAGGGACCTGGGACTTGAGCTAAATGGCACACACGTAGGCAGCGACGCGTTAACAAAAAGTGGCGCAACTTTTCCTGGTTTGCTTTTCAGTTTGCAGTCCCTTTAGTTATTATAAATGCATAAAAATGGGCGAACGGGGGGCGTGAGAGCGGATGCTCTTCTCCGAAAAAGGGAAAACTAGAGGAAAACTTGTTTCATTTGTGCAGAGGAAAAACTTTCGTACCGCCGCCGCATCGGCATTAACAACACTTAAAATGCCTGCGGCGTTTTTCCTTTAATACAAGTGGACAGTCCAGAGTGTGGACGTTCAGCATTTTCCATCTTTTTTCTCCCAACTTTCCAGGGCCGACCACTTGAAGAGGAGACTCTATTTTGGACGCCACTTCTCCGAGGATTTTCCTCGTTTTGATTTAGTTTCCTTTTCGTGAGGATTTTGTTTACTTAACGCTTATATACACCTCGCTTCTTCTCTTCCCTTTTTTTTGTGGACCAGCCGGAGGGCGACAAGTGTAAATGAGTGTCATTTATTTTCTACTTGAGTGAAAGACAGATTCGGAATGAAAGAGTCCCCAGAGAGTTTCGAGCATTTAAATGCCAATGAATTAAATTCATTCATTTGCATATATGCACCAGGGATCTTGAATACACATACCACAACAAGGAGCCAAATCTGTTAACGGTTTGGCTAAGTTTAGTTAAATTTCAGCCGTATACTAAGCCCAGTTGAGCTCGAAAATCAATAGCCTATTTTACGCCAAATTTACTGCCGCAAAAGCCCAAGAGGAAGCTCTTCTGGCTGCCGGCTGTGTTTTCTGCTCAATTGGTTTTGGACCACTTTAATTTTAGTTTTCAGGACTCGTTCTGTTGCGGAGGAATTCATCCTGATTAGCGGGAAGTTCGGGCCAAGTTTACGGAGTGGAATTCCCGCTGAAATGAAGCGACAGAGAATAAGTTTGCAATAATTCAAATTGCTTTTTTCATGTCTATTACACTTGAATAAATGTTAAATATATTATTAAAAGCTAAGAAGGCTGTGATTTATTGTTCAAATATTTGCTAAATAAATATAATAACTTCTAAGACAAAATTCAATTAATTCAATTCAGTGGCTAAGATGTTCAGAGTTTAATGCTTTCTAAGTGTTTGTAAAACATATAAATAAATAAGATATACATACATAATAAATAGTTGAAATACTTTAGATTATTGATCTTTTCTAGATAGTTGTTAAAATATTTAATATATATTTAAACATATTTACTAATATTTAATGTTATTATGACATTACCTTTGCTTTGTAATAATTTGTAAAATTAATATTTGTTTGGTGTTAAAATAAATTTTATAAATTTAAATTTTATAAGGGTAATTATTTATTTATAATTTTCTTTCTCTGCACCGCTCAAGCCCCTTTTTTGTATTCCATTTTATATAATTTTTATGCGAGTCAACAAGCCAAAGTTAAGTGCATTTCTTGGGGGCATTTCTTGGGCTATTTTTTGGCTAATTTATTTGCTCTTCACTTTGCAGCACTTTGCGGACCCAAGTCAAACCCTGAAAAGCAGTTGAATTTCGGCTGAAGGAGTCTCCGTTTCTTGGTTTTATTGTTAAAAAAAAAGGGAAATGGCTGCCCAGGAGCATTTAACTGCATTCATAATTCCCCGGCTTAGGGCATATAATTAGCACAAAATAATTTGGCCTGGCCCAGTGCACTCTTCAATTAAATCATCCGTTGTGGCTTCATCTCTGTGGGGCAGTGAAGATGCGACTCCTGCCTGCTATCTGCGGAAAGTTATTTTAAAAAATAAGGACGCTTACTGCGCTCTTTTTGCGAGTGTGTGTGAGCAAGTATGCAGCTCGACCATTGCTGACTTAATTAGAGTTGGCTTTCATTTGGCGTCGTTGCCTTTCTTCTTGGCGCTGCTGCTCCTTTTTTCTTGCTCCACGGCCTTCGTTTAACTCGGTGTAATGTGGCCGCCATATGGCCAGAAAGGACCCAATTGCAGTGGTAGCGGCAAAACACAATTACATTCGTAGTCTTCTTTTTTTTGTCATTTTGCTTTTCTAATTTCAGTTCCATTCTTTCAGCTATCCTTTCGCCCGGGCTCTGGGCAACTTTCGTTTTTAACTTGATTGCGTTGGTTTAATTTTTTTCCTTATCTAGCCCTGAATGTGGGCGTGGCTCGTGGCAGAATTATGCGCCACGAAATGCAATTATGTAAATGTCCTTGCCAAAGGAATCGAAGTTAATTAGATCGCAAATTGCAAGCCATTCGGCCCCCAGATCCCTGACCCTGTCTGAATGTGGCAAATTGGTTGGCAAGGAATTAGTGGAGCAGCAAATCGGATGGGTTATAAAAATGTCAGCCAGTTATGAACCATAATGAGCCCGGCTTATGTTGAGCATGAAAAACTGACTAAGCTTAAGTTGAAAAGGCCAAAGTACCAAGGAACAAATTGAGTTTCTTGTTAAACTTTGTTTAGTTTTCCCTTTGAGCTGTCAAGGCAAGCAGAGAAAATGCTAAAAAATGTTAAAATATAAATATAGTATTACAAAATAGAGAAGTCAAAGTAACTGACAGGATTTTAATACAAATTCATAGGAGTTTCATAGTTTAAGAAAGCCACAAGTAAATCGACTAAAATAATAGTATAGAAAATATATTAAATTACAAGAACAGAAGCTGAAACAAAATATTTACCGGAAAATCTGAATGCTCCTGCCAAGTGAGCTTAAAACAATAAAGAAAAATAAACTATTATCCCCTTTAAACTTGGCAAAACATCCTTATAATTTGCAATTTCAAGGCAACTGACAGGACTATCATAAAAGTTTCTTAGTTCAAAGTTGGACAATTTTCATTTATCGACCCGTGTTCAGTTTGTAAACAAACTGTTTTAATTTGTTTATGCAAACCATTTGGCACCTAAAGCGCCACAAGTCACACAACCAAAATATACAAAAATTAAAAATAAAAACCACATTTATATAAATGAAACTATTGGGAAATACGAGAAAGAAAATGAAAATGGCATTTGAAAAGTCTTTGAGATGAATAATGTATTTCGTGATAAACTGACAGCCAAACACACCGAATTGGTTCAACGAGGCAAACTTGTGGGGTCGCTCTAAATTGGAAAGGAAAATTCGCACTGCAGTTTGGGGATGGAAAATCCAATAGTTGCCTGCTAACTGCTAGATATTTAAATAATTCAATTAACTTGATATTTTCCGCATTTTTATGAGTTCGTTTTATACATATTTTTATGAGATTTCGGTGAATATTCTACTGGGAATATGTACGTACATATGCGGCTGCCGCCTTGTTGACGTCGTATTTGGTTTATTTTTAAATTCCCTGCTGACGTTTTGTTGCCGCTTTATGCTCGTGGTACTGAACGTGTGTATATTTTCGTGTACCGAGACTCTGGCGTGGGGCTTCGATTTTAATTAACTTGCAATTAAACGAAATTTATTGGCGCACTTTGATGGTCGTAAATTAGCTACTCGGGATACTTTCAAAATGTCAGCCGGGTAAATCAATTTCCCCTGGATTCCGGTAAAGGTTGGAAATGTCAGCAAAGGAGAAAGAAGGAACAACCGAAAAAAAGGCAACAAAATGGAAACCTTATGTGGAATCTTGCGACACTAACAGCGGGTTTTTCATTTTTCCCTCACACTCTGAAATTGAGTGTGAAAGGTGCAAAAATTGGGTCTGAAAACTGTGGTAGGAAAACTGTGCTTGGAAACTGAAAAATAGTGATGAGCAGGATGCGAGGGTACCTTTAGTATCTTTAATCTATATTTTATCTCTGAGATTGTTATGACTGAAGTATATCTTAACTTTATCTATTGAATTATTTATTTATTTTATATTTATTTAGGAACACTCTCTTTTTTCAAGTATAATCCTATTTTAAGTATTCCATAAAGAGATAACTCTTTAAATTTAGATCTCAAATCATCTCATTTTCAATAGTAAAATGTATCCTTGCACAACTCTACTGGCAATCACCGTCAAAGTCCATTGACTTTCCAGTAGCCTCGCCAAATTGGCGATGAAGTGCCACCCACAATGAAGAAGTCAATCGAGTCACTTAGACTGCATGTTGAGATGCAAAAAAGCGTTGGCATAGACCTGGAACCGAATTTAGCCTTGCACTTTTTGGGTCAGGTGCTGGTTTTTTCGTTTCCTTCTCCTCTTTTGGCCAAGAGCCAAGCTGATTTAAGGCTTTAACTTGGCTCTGTCCGTGCACTTAGACTTAGGCAGAGCTAGATTTGCGGCAGGAAGTCTGCGATAAGAGAAACGAGGAAATGCGGAAATCTTTGCACTCGGCATCAAAAGAAGTCTATTTGTATATTTATGAAGCAGCGGAAGTTGCGGAAGTTTCACCTGGGCGAGATAAGAGAAATGTGGGGGAAAGTAAAGGCATCTTTGATTACTTCCTACATATTAATAGGTAATTTCCTTCGGTGAAATATGTACCTTAATCTACAAGTACATAATCTGAATGTGCATGTATTTTAAGTTAATAAATAAGTAGAAGCGCAGCCAGTTATTCAAACCCTTTAAAAGTTGTAAACAAAATATATAAATTCGTATTAAAGAAGGCAAGAAATATTGCTCTTATAAACCAAATTAATACTTGCTCTTAAATATTTGTTTTGTGTTAGCTCTTTCCTTTAAAACTCGTATAAAAAGCTAGAAACCCTATAATTTATGCCAGTTTTTCTAGTATAAATACACAATTCTCTCAGCTAAGAGAGAAGAATGTCAACGCTAGGAGATTCGGAGAGTCTCCGGCAAGAATTCTTCCGCCGGATGAGGTCCCAAACAGTTGCAGTTTGAACGTTGATCGCGTTGGTTGTGGATCGCTTCTCCACTCGTCTCGGTTCTTGGGGGAATGTTCTTAAGCCAAGTCAAGCAGCAGTGAAATAAATCTTGAGCGGAATCCAAAAATAACGCCAAGAAAAAATATCTGCAAAAGGGGGACAAAAACATAGCGCGTGCCAAGTGCTCAAGTGAAAATGTTTACGCGAGGAAAGCACCAAAGTTAATCAGTGCGAAGAGGAGGAAAAGTTGTCGAAGTGATTTATTTCGGGTGTGTTGCAATCGTTACTGAATGAAAAGCGATTGAAAATATCGGCGATTTATTTGTGAAAGCCCACGAAAAACGACAAATGAAAATATTTGAGCCGCAGAGCTGCCAAGATTCTTTTGCGCATCTATCGGCCAGATCAAAGATTTAAACAAATGAGCCACAAATTGGTAAATAAATATATTGAGAAATTCTCAAAGCGTATAATTATTGGCAAGGCAACGTACAAATAACCCGTGAAAATTAATTTCCAAAGAAATTTCTGTGCCCACAGAATATCCTGTCGGTTTGCATCGATTAATTAATATTCTTCATCCCAAAAAAAAACGTAAAATATATAAAATAAATGTGAAAATATCTTAAATTTTTTGTGTTTATTGTTTGTGCAGAAATTAACTTAACTTTATAAAAATTGTGATATAAATTGAAGAGAATATTGGATATGAAATTTAAAATAAAGAAAAGCAAAAGCAGCAAAAGCCGCTCATAAATATGTTAACATATAAACAAAATGAAACGAAAGAAAAATAAATATATTGGATATACGGAATAAAATTATTTTGAGGAGATTATCCGACGAACCGGATTTATATCTAGGCATTTGCTAGATGGATGCTCCAAATTCCGTATTTAATACCCAAATCTTTAGATATATCACTGGTTCGAGAGCTTACTAGAACGAGACCTTTGCACAAAACAATTGTGTAAACAAATTCAGATTATTTGCTTGTGTGTTCCGAGTAGGCGAATTATTTAAAAATAAACATTTCACTTAATTTGCATGATAAAACATTGCGCTGCCGCCCACCGCCCACTGCCCACTGGCGGAGTGCACAATTTTTGTATGTTTTTCGCGAGGGAAGCCAAAAATAAATCTCATAATTCGAAATAATTCGGCCCGATCTCTTGCATTTAGCCGGGGTTTGTTGAACTTTTTGTCGCGGTTTCGCATTTGCCCAATTCCAAATGTTGTTTTCTGCAAGTCAGCTAAAATTAGTTGCAACTAATTTGTTGTTGTTTATGTGCGCGTACTTTATAGTTTTCATTTCGTTTCGCGTGTCACAAGTGACAGCTTTCAATGCGTCAACATTTCTGTGCTAATTATGCAAATTTAGCTCTGTGTTCGAGGGATATACAATGCTGTTTTTCAGGGGGTTAAAGGTTGTTGCAGGGGGGGTTTAACCCATGGGACCCCTACCGCTACGTGGCCTGTTTCTGTCGCCATTTGCATGACAAAAGCGATGGAGGAACTCTCGCCGGAATTGTTACAACGCTGGCGGAATATAATTTATGACACTGTCACATCTGGTTTGAAACTATGTCGAAAGTGTTTCGCTATCGATTACGTTCGTTATGGATTAGGAAACCCTTTTTGGACCCATTAAAAGTTTATTCAGGATGGCAGATCGTACACACTCTCACTCCGGCAGGACTGAATATTGAAAGCATTAAATTAAAGACACAAAAAGTGGGTTTTTTGCGTTTCATAGTTTCTTCTGGGATGACACTGAAATAAGTGTTTGCGGCAAGAATACTTTGTGCTCATGGCGGCATACCAATTGACCCACAAATTGTGTGCTTCGGTAATCGAAATGCCAACTGCTCGGCTGAGTGAGTTCATCAGAGCCAGAAAAGCATTCTTCGAATTGTTTTGACCAAGACAAGTGGACCGGCGGAAAATAAGTGACTTCGCTACAGAATAATCCAAATCAAATCACTTTACTTAAATTCCAATTGCACTTTTCCCTGATTTTGCCTTCCAACTCTCTTGGTCCTCTAGTTTTTTTTCCCATTTTCCCCAGCTCTAGTTTCCGTTTGGTGCGTTTTCCTCTTTGCCAGATGCCAGCTGCCAACTAGCAACTAGCAAGTTTTTCTTGCGATTCCTCTTTTATTTTCGCGAATTCTTCTATTTATTTATTTTTGCCTTTGGTGACGACATTTCGTGGAGTACGCGGACAATGCAACGAAATTCCGTGAATATTTTTGCTCATTCGTTTTTATTTTTAAGCACTTGCTGTTTATTTTGAACGCTGTTCATTTTGTTTAAATTTGCATTGACGCCGAGTTTCTATCTCCCATTTTCCACGTCCGCTGTGTATTTATTTTTTATTAGAACCATTTTTAGTGCGGCACCAACATTTGCACGTTCGTTTTTAGTTTTTTTTTTTTTTTTGTTTTCCTTTAAATTTGCATTCAATGGTCCCGACAGCTGTCTTAATTTACTTTCACTTAGTGGATACGTTAAGCCGAGTGATTGCCAAGAAAAGAGCACAAAAATAGCATTGATTTTCCATTTCATTTCCCTCTAAAAATACGAAAAAGCCATAACAGATAGCCGTGTTGACTCAATTAGCTTTCGTGCGAGTTGGTTGGTGGGAGAATTTATGAGATTTTCCCTTGCCTAAGTGCTCGGAAAAACTCCTAGTTGGGTTCCAGTTTCCTTTTTCACTCCCAGCGTTTAGCAAGAGGTCAATTTTATGTTCACAGCCAATGTACCTTGACATTTATGTGTGTGTTTCTTTCGGATGCAAACATCCACAAACCTCTGCCATATCCGGATATACATACATACACATATGTATATATATTGGTCATAAAAAGTAGAAGAAAAAAATGCAATAAATAAGAAAATCATTTAAAAAGATTTTTTATTATTTTCTAGGTTGTTTGCCATTTGTTGGTGCCCTAAAATCGGTGTTCTAGCTCTTTTCGCAGCCTAAGAATATAAAGAAAAATATGATTTATGCTGAGATTTATTTGCATTAGGGATTTAAAAAATATTCAAAAATATTATACAGATTATTTATCTATATTCTATTAATAAATAGCGTGATATTATATATATATTTATAATGTTTAAATGACAGTTTAAGTGACAGTGAGTCTTCTTTTTCTGAATGATCCAATGAATGTATCTTTGAATCGAAATTGGTTAAATATTTTTAACTAATCAACAAGTTTAATATGAAATGATATTTAAAACAGCATCCTTATTTTTTTTATGAATAATTCAACTTATTTTTATCAACTGAAGGGCATTCACTTTTCGGCTTCCCTAATTCCGCCGTATTTATTTTTGTTATTTCTTAAAATGTTCTAGTTTTCCTTAGTTTGTTTTTATTGTGAAAAATGCTTTTAGTGTGTCAGTGCTTTGTGATTATTTTGATATACATTCACGCACACACTGCGACACATTCAGAGTTTCCCCACACATGGGCCCAGTGTGTTTCCCCCTCTCCTTGGGCTTTTCTTAGCGGACTCGTAAAACAACATTTAAATTCCTTTTCATTTTTAGATTTTGCATTTGCTTTACTTTGCTTTTATAGCGAATTAGCTCACTTCGCTGGCGTGTCGAAACAGAGGAACCTAATTGAATTTTCATTGGTGTTTTCGGTTTTATGATTAATCGTCATGGGAAATCTTTCGCTATGAACGTTATGGCTTTGCCATTCGGAGGCTCTTTGTTTACGTTACGCAAATGTGGAAACTACACGCCACTAAATTCCGAATTCATTTGCCATATGTCAGGACTTGAATGACGGACGATTGTTCGGCATTTCATATTTGTATACAATATCCGAATTCGGCATGGAAATCACTTGAATGGAGTGTCGGACGCTCCTTTCATTTCGTTCCTATTCACTTCACTTCGATCGAATCGATTTGACAAAGTCGAAAGCCAAGAGGCATTCATAACTAATGGGCCACTATAAATAAATGACTTCCACCATTCCATGGAAGGTCTTAAAATAATATTTGAAATTCTGAAACTGAACAGCACAATGATTGTGTGGCATATACGAGAGGAGAGGCCTGTCAATTGGGAAATGCAGTAGCTATGGAAACTGAAAGATGACTCAATTTGAATCTTTTCTGAAGGAGCAGAATGCATTTCAATGAATATTTTAATCATTTTTGTTCAGTTGTGTATTTTTAGATAAATATTTATCTTGAGTAAAAGATTTTCTGGGTGTTTCATTTTATTTGTCATTCAAAACAACAAAAACATAAAACAAAATAATATAATATAATATAATAAATAATATAAATATCATATTAAAGGTGTGACAATAAACATGTTAAAGCGGACTCTCCTTGAGTAAACAAAACTCTCACAGAAGGAAACAATCACAGAATAAGTGAACAACTTGTTAAAGAAAAATTAAAGAATAATGAAATTGTTGGACGTCGACTTCAGTTTACTTAGTTGTTTTTTTCACCCCCATTTTCTTTGTGTTTTTCTTTTGGCATACAAAGTTTTGACATACAAAAGGAGAGGTGAAAACTTTCGCAGCAAATGAAATACGGAAAAAACGAGAGGGCTGGACAAAAGGACATGCTAAACATTGCATGTAAATAAAGTGGCAAAAACTATTTAAGACGCTCAAGGAAAATCCATGTAAATACGGTGTCCGGAAAATGTGAACGATTTGGTTGGACACAACAAAGAAGGCAACTAACTGCAAAAAGAAAAACAATTAGTAATACGGGAAAGCAGGCGGAATGTGAAAAGTTTGCAGGACTTAAATTAATACAGAAAGGAGCAGCGAATAGCAGGAAAGCAAAGCCATGAAGTTTCGTTTGGCAGCATTTTGGCTATTTTTGCTGACAGTTGGCGGCAATCACAAGCAATTAAGCCATGATTGCGCTAGGGGCATGGCCATGGCGGTGGCGGTGGCCGCAACCGAACAGCGGCACAAAGGAAATGAACTGGAAAATGCACTGAAATTGCGTGTAACCTCAAAGCAAACGCGGTTTATTGGGGACATCACGACAACAATTCAACCGGATAACGCCACCGCCGCTCTTGCCACCAGCACCGCCGCATCCATTGGCAGCAGATCGATTGGCCATCATGCACTGCTACGCGCCAAGGCCGCCACTCCATCCTCCCCGGATTTGGAGCTGCATTTCAGGGAGTCAATGGCACAGCTCTTCGCCAGCGATGAAACGCCCAGTGGCATGGCAAGTGACAATCCCGTGGCCTCATCATTGGCCGCAGATCCCAGTCGCGGTGAGGCGACAACCACACATCATCCGGGACGCCGACATGTGGTGCCCGATAAGCTGCAGTACACCAAGGAAATTCAGGTGAAGCAGGGCCGCCTCATGGGCATTACCCGTCGCTTCCAGGTGACCAGCGGCCTGCGCGAGGTGGACCAGTACCTGGGGCTGCCCTACGCAGAGGCGCCCACTGGCAGTCGACGTTTTATGCCGCCAGGTGAGTGTTTAGTAGCTTTAGAATTGTAATTAAATTATGCAGATATTTCAGCTATTCCATATATAAATTTAAGATTAAATAAATAAAATAAAATGTGGTATTTTTAAGCCTTACTTAGATGAAAATGATAAAAACTACCTATTTCTCTTTATTAAATTTTACTGTTTATTTTAATGGAATAACATAGATCCTTCAGGCGTCATGCCACCTAAAATGGAGTAAATATTTGTACATTGTTGATATTTGCTTGCTTATTTATAAATACATTGAATTTTCATATGAAATAATTCGGCAAAATGTGGGCGAAACAATAAACAATGAATAGTTTGCTTTGCTCCACTTTCTATTGTTCCAAAATTCCAAAAAGGTGTCGGTTCTATTGAATTAACTACATACAAATTATGAGAATAGCAGTTAAAGTAAGTGGAGAGGTGATCCCCTTTTGCAGTTGGGGGCACCACATGAGCTGGGAAAATCCTAGCTATTTGGACCTTTCGCCAAAGGCACCAGCACTATTTGTGACCGCAAATATGATGGCAAATTGCCACTTTGCAGCACCCAAAAAACCTCTGAGCCCAAAAGTCCCATAGCCTGGATGTGGAGTGGGGCGGGGATTTTGGGAAGCGGCGGACACTCCTTGGAGCTGCCGACACATGCCGGCCGCATTCCGCCTGGTGTCCGTGTAAGAACATCCTGCTGGTCCTGGGGCCCAGGGATGCTGCTGGGGCACTTAGAATTTAGCCTGCAATTTAGGCAATTATCGTAGGAGCTGGCCCGGCATTAGGCTCTCAAAACCTGACATGTGCCCACTCCAACCCACCGATTCGGCAGGATGTTGGGGCTTAAGGCACGATCTCCCTGTCCGCATCCCTGTGTGCTTCCTGTCCCTAATGGCTATTATTATTGCAGCTTGTTTTTACAAGGATTGCAATGTAAATCCAGGCTGGCCATAGTTTGCTCATTCATTCGATTCCTGGCCATCTGCCGGGCAAGTATGTTTCGGGACTTGTACATGAATATTTTGCTTGTTTAATTAAGAATGGGAATTGCTATTATTATATGTGTTTTTAATTTGTTTATCAAAACATGATTCATGTGGATAGTGGCAATTGTTCTGGGAGATTTGTGGTCGCCAAGCTGCCACCAAGCAGCAAGAGTTTGCGGCTTTGTCCTGCTGGTTTCGCCATAAACAGGCCGCAGCTCAAACTGTTCGCACCACAACTTCCTCCTTGCCACATATGTAGTTCTCCAGTTGCACTTATTGTACACTTAAAGAATGGTATTTTCTATTAGGATATTTAATTTATATTATTTTGATTTAATTAATTTGTTTTAAAATTAAACAAATATTCCGAAATAATATGTTTGAAAATTAGTCATGTTTACAATCAAGTATTCTAAAAATTATAATGTTTTTTGTTAATTGGTTAACCTTCGTAACTTTTTTCTTCATGGATTACATTAAAGAAATTTTAATAAGATATAATAAATATGTATTTCTATTATTTATCATCAACCATTACATTAACTAACAATACAGTACAGATATATCAATATTATACACCTTCCGAAGTTAGTCTCAACTGAATAATTCGAGTGCAGGCCAACTGTGGCATAAGGACATGGGTTTGTATTGCATTACGTAAAGACAATAAATTAACACACCCCCGGAGGCTGTCGAAAGTGTTGCCCGCGATTTGTGTGTGAGTTTCCAGTGGCAGCTTTCAGTTTGCACTCCGCCGTTTGTCGCGCCGAGTTTATTGAGCACTTGAGGGCCGCACACTCAATCCGAGCGGACAGCAACGCCAACGCATGCTGCACCGCAGCAACATCAACAACAACTGCAGCAAAAACTACAACAGCAGCGGCAACTGGAGACACCCGGCGACGCCAAATTTGTCAGGGGAAGTTGTTGTTGTGTGTGAAGTGTGCGGCGTTGCAGGCAGTCGCTGATGTCGATACAAGTTGCCTTGAAATTCGCCGGGCAAATATCAGGCAATGCAAATATGCGCACGTTGCGTATGCGTAATGTGCGGGGGAAGCCTGTCAAAGCGGAGGGCACTCCAACCCGTATGCAAACAGAGTCCTGTGAATTTTGTTTGTGCACAGCAACCGAACAAATATAGTAGACATTGCTTTCGCTCCGTGCTTCCTATTCCCATTGGAGCGACTCACCCTCCGAAATTCATTAATAACAAAATGCAAATAATGTTCACATCCGGATATTGGATACGAATGCCACCCTATCGCTGGAAGTTTGCTCTTTTCTTCGTACAATAAAGCGACAAAATTAAATTTGTCTGCCGCGAATGTGTCAAAGTGTAAATGTTGCATATTTTTTGGGGCAACGAAATTGAAATCGGCATTGATTTGGGGGGTGGAGCTTCCTCCCCATATTTGATGAATAAACTTGTTGGAATTTAAATTTTGCGGCAGTTGTTGGAGTTGATTCAATTCAAAGCCGCACGCACTTAGAGCTTCCTCGAATATACAATAATATTTGCAATCATTTTGGTGTGCTTGAAGCCACTTAATTTGCCTAAACCCCAGCATTTACGGATCGATCGAAAACCAACTAACCGCAAAACAAGCTGAAGCCGTAACAATGTGGTGTCAAAACTCGTACACGACTTGCAGCCACTCAACCCTGATGGATGTGCCGCTGCCTTCCCAAGACTCCTCCCAACCGCAGGATAGGGATCAACGACTGGGTCTCGGATGCAGTGACCGGAATCCGGACTAACTTGACCCAACCGTGGTTGACCATTCACCAACGATTCTCCGCATCTGCGAGCACGGTTTGACGTTAACTGCAACACCAAAGCGTAACCGCAGTCAACTTGGCCACGAATCGGGTTTGGAATCGAAATCGAAATCGGATACGGATCCGGACAGGACCAAACACCAATACCGAGCCCCGAGTGTCCCCTGGTCTCTGATGGCACTTGTGTGCAGGATGTGCGGTGTGTGTGCATCTGTGTGTGCCTGCTTGTTTATGGCGTTTTCAAGTGCCTGTTGACCGTGTTACATAAATACGGAATTGACTTTTTGGCCACACACTCCCAGCAGCACTCCCAAAGCAATCCAATGGCTGCGAAACGGAGAGGCGACAGGAAATAGCGCAATGTGCTTGGCCACAATGGGTTAGGGGGTCATTTTTTATGCTTCTTAGCCTTCTTTAGGTCTTATTGAATTTGCAAAGGAATGTGTGCAGATGGGAAAAGAAATTAATTCGTAAATATTCCCTATGAAGGGAATCCTTAAAAATGTTAAAGATTAAATAAATTTAATTAAATATAACAAAATATGTAATAGTTTTTATGTTGCTCTGCTAATTTAAGTATGATTCAAAGGCCTTAAATTATGTATATTTAAGCTCTAACTCTGGGACTTCTATATTTTCCTCATTTTTTTAAGCCCTGAATGACCATGTCCCTCTTTTTAGGTGCCCCCTTGCCTTGGCAAGGCCTGAAGATAGCCCGCCACCTTCCGCCGGTGTGTCCACAAAAGCTGCCGGACACTTCGCCCCATGGCAGCGTTAACATGTCCCGCGGCCGCCAAAAACACCTGAATCGCCTACTGCCCTACCTGCGAACGGAGAGCGAGGACTGCCTGTACCTCAACCTGTATGTGCCGCACGATGGTGAGTCCTTGGGATAAATTAAATTCGCAGAAAAAGATGAAAAGATTAAAGGTGTAGGCAGAGCAGACTCAACGAAGGCTTTTCCTCCTTCTCTTTTAGAAGCTCTCAGTGCCCCCAAGCAGTATGCCGTTCTGGTTTACCTGCACGGCGAGTCCTTCGAGTGGAACAGTGGCAATCCTTACGATGGATCCGTCCTGTCAAGCTACGGCGAGGTGATTGTGGTCACCGTCAACTACCGCCTGGGAGTGCTGGGTGAGTGCCAGTGGTTATTTTAGATTTTTTCTTCCATTTAACCAGAGGGATTTGTTGATTCGATAATCAGGTTTCTTGCGGCCCAGCATCGATGCACACAACATAGCCAACTATGCCCTGCTCGATCAGATAGCAGCCCTTCACTGGATCAAGGAGAACATCGGTGCCTTCGGCGGCGACAACACTCGCGTTACGCTGATGGGCCACAGCACGGGCGCGGCGTGTGTCAATTATCTAATGGTATCGCCGGTGGCCTCAGGTGAGTAGGACTGCACTTCTACTGATATAACTCGATGAGAATACGCTTCGGTCTGTTACATTCGCCGCAGGCCTCTTCCATCGTGCCATCCTTATGTCCGGATCCGCCATGTCCGACTGGGCCGCCAGCAATCAGTCCCTGCAATTGACCATGCAAATAGCCCATGCCCTCGACTGTCCGCTCAACGAGCATGTGGAGGCAGAGGACGATGATGTCCTGCTCGATTGTTTTCGCCATCGTCGGTGAGTAGTCCTCGACCAATTGAATTATTTAGAGCCGACAACGAGACCATCAGCGATATGGGGAAGGGCATTATAAACAGGGGCATAATGCCCGTTAATGCCTTTCAGTTTGTGTACTGCGAGAAAATGTCATTACAGTATCAGGTTATTTCGGTTGATTGTGTCAAAGATTAATCCCAGTGAATTAATGCATGTATAGAAGCTGCTGTAATAGTTTCTCGGGGGATATATATTGGGAAAAGAGATGTTACATGCTGCACTTTTCGCTTGGTGCATGCGAATCCGCCAACTTCATTAACGCTGCCATCTTCATCTAAATAGTATGCTATGTCATCTGTCCAGGACACTGATTCAATTCGCTTGCCCAATGGAATTCGGCGGCTTTGTGTCCTGCCTAATGATTCGGTAAATTTACGAGTTTGATGCGCCACAATGCCAATGGGGCGTTAGGTCCTTTAGCCTCAGTCCCATATAGCCCACAGGACCTTGACTAATCACGCATAATGTAGATGTCGATGCTTGGGCATTTGCATGGCGATTACTTGTAATCTTCCGTGTCCACTTTGACCTATAGGTCGCTCTCGAAAACAGGGGCGGAAGAACGCCCATTGAGTAGCTGATGGATGGCAGTGCTTCAACTTAATTACTTTTTAATTGATTAATTTGTCAAGTTCTTTCCAAGGCCCCCTTAAGAGTTGAAGTAGCGAAACGATTTTAATGAGCTCCCTTTTCCAAAATGTTTACTGACTTTAAAGCTATTTAATATATAATTTGAAATCTATCTATGGCAAAGCGTAATTAAAAGTTGACATTAGATAATTATTAACGATAAATAAATTGGTATACTGTTTATTAGGTATGATTTGGAGTTCAAGCTAAATACCTAACGATTAAAATTCGACCTGTAGTCATTAAGAAGCGATATCCATTGGCTTTTAAAATATGATTTGCTGAATGACAACTTTAATATGTTTAATACAGAATGCAACAAGTTTTCCATAAAAACACGGATATAAATATAATTGTATAAATTTAAACTGTGTCCGAAATTCTTCATAATGTTGAATGAATAATTGAGAAACCTATAACGTTATTACATTTTTTATAAACCTGAATCTGAACTAATTACAGCTCACAGTCCTACTTTTTTTTTACCAATATTTTCATTAAGGCTTCCGATATAACACCCAATATCTCTCACTAAAATTTATTTACATTTCATATTCATTGCACGCATTTCAGCGGCTTATCCCTTCCTGAATACCAGTCGCCCCTTCCATTAAAGGACTCGCCACAAAAAACGCTTGAAAACCCAACCGACGAGACTTAAATGCATTTTTTTTATTTAGCTGAATTTAAGGCATGTGTGTGAGTATTTCGCTGGGAGGAAGTTCATTTGTATGCGTCGCACACAGACCAAAGGGAGAGAACTAAAAAACAATTTGCATACAAAATGAAAAAAGGCGCATGTAACTAAATATGTAAAACTAAATCAACAACGGCACAATAATAGTAATTATGTTAATTATGCCAACTCACACACAGTCTCTGAACAGTCACAATGATGCAACAGTCGGTTCTATGTGCATGTGAGTGTCCTGTGTGTGTCTCCCTGAAAACTTTCTACTTGCTTTCATGTCCTTAATACAAATTGGCACAGTAACTTGAAGATTCAAGTCAAAACTTTGGCCGTCGTAAACTCAGAATGTATGCCTAGTGAAGGCTCTATGGCTCTATGAATGATTGAACTATCAGAAATGAATCAAAATTTAATAAATAGATCCTTAAGACAGGAATAAAAATTTCCACTCAAATAACATAATTATAATAATATTTATTATTTCGTAGTTTTCATACAAAAACTCCTACTATAATTATTAAATTCTTAAAAATTAACACAGAAAAACCTCATGATTTTCCTTTAATTTTTAATCCTTAGCATTTTCTTAAATCCAACCCCTTGAAGCTAGTAGAAATACCCTTACAGAAAAGTTCATTAGGGAATGTTTTAATGAATGAGCTGAGCTTTGGTTTGAGCCTGAGAATTGCAGCCTCGTGTGGCAGCTTACTTAAATAACTGAGGGACTGAACAAGTTTGCGAGCGAATGAGTGAGTGGGGCCTGAGTGGCATGGGCGTGGTGCGGGGGCGAGTGTTAAATGAATGCAATGAATTATGCATGAATTACTGAGCAAATGTGCTCATCGCTTTTCCTACAATGGCACACACAACTCATACACTCTCAGTCCGGGCCGGCTTTAGACACGGAAACACAAACAGGTAACAACTACTTGTGCAAACTAACCGAGAGGCAGAGTAGCATTTGTTTAACCCACTCGCACACACCCACTAACACAGACGAACGTAAGCCTGTGTCTCTTCTGGGGCTTAGGCACTCTAAATATTTAATAGAACTTTTCCCCAAAATCCTGCCCATTGATTCGAATATGTGCTTTTGCAACTTGCTAATTTATTCAAATTATTTACTCATTGCCTTGGTCTAATGTGTTTGCCTGCCAAACAGGACCTGTGATCTTTTATTTACTTCTGGCCGAGTTTGTAACAATATTTATGCATATATGTACATAGAAAATGGCAGATGTTCAGACTGCACACCTGACCTTAAAATGAGCAATTAGTTTCGATTTCAACATTTTCTGTCTGTTTGTGCAAATATTTTGATAAGCTGATTACTGCATACAATTTAAGGTGGATTTTGCGCAAGGAGTCTATCAGAATTTGAGCCGCCTGTCAGATGCGATTTAAGCTGATTGTTTTTAAGTACAGGAATTAAATGAAAAATTCGTACTGAAATATGAATGATTTGAAAAATGTTATTTTTGTTCACTTTATAGAGCTCAGGCAAATGAAAAATTCATTTTTCGCGCATTTAAGCGTCTTAACAATGCAACTCTAAGCGCGGTGTTAGTGCCCTGGCCATATCAAGTATACGCCATGCAGGCCCACAAATAATCCACAGCCTTGGCAGCGCCTGCGCTCGCTCTGTCACTCGTAAGTGACAAAATAAAAAGCCAAAGCATATTAAAAATTCATTAAATAGAATGCAAGCAGATGCAGACAATTTAAGCTGGGCCAGAAATACAAATACCAACTAATGGCACAACTACTAGAAACAGGGCTAAAATGGGGCATAATAAATGCTCGGCTTGCCTGCACAGGACTCGCAGCAGTAGTTAGCAAGGAGTGTGTTTCGCCAAGTAGCTACATGCAGCCTTAAGGAGACCATCAATCTTCGTTCCTGCCACCAGCACACTGACAAATTGTGCATCCGATGTGTCCGTGTATCTGTAGCCCCGGCCACAACACACAATATATATAGAGAGAAATCGCATATATTGTGTGTCTAACGAGTTAATCGCAGTTGCAGCTCAACTTGTGACAGTTTTGCACCAGCCGAGCTAATAAGAAACAACAACGCTTCGGCTAAACTAAACTCACTCATTCCCCCTTCCCTGAAAATCATAAATCACACGGCAGCGACAACGACAGCGATGAAGAGGTTTTCCCCGAGTCACGGGCACAACTTTTCCGGGAAAAGCTGTCCGCCCGAATTGTTTTAGCTTTCGCAAATTGTCAAAGTCAGGCAGAACACAAGCTCACGTATCGGTGGCCTTGCGGTGCAGACTTGGGTAATAAACTTGGTCATGTGTCGATAGCCAGGCAGGATTCAGAAGCCAGGATGACCAGTCGGGCCAGAAGCATGTACCAAAGAACGTGTCCAGCACCAAGAAAAATGTGTAAACCCATATTATGAGTCAAAAAAAAAGTTTTAAATGAAATAAAACTATATTCAGAATTTATTAAAGAAATAAACTATTCATTTAATAATAGTTTGAGTTAAATTAAAGGTTGTTTATTCGAGAAGTAGTTTTTTTTTTGCTGTGTAGCATGCTTGCTATATTTCTTGCGACTCTAGCTTAACTCCTTAAAGTCCTTTAAAGTGCAATGAAGCTTCCATTCGACTTGAGAGTATTTGATGGCATTGCATCGATGGCTGCATTCAGCATTCAGCTTAAATGGATTACGATAATGTCTCCTCTTCAGTGGGATACCAAGGTGTTGAGTGAATTAACACCCACACACATATACCCACAGAGACAGATGGCATTTTTGGGGATTTTTTCCAGCTTAGCATGTGAATGGATGCCAGGAATCCCTGGCATCGCTTCCAATTGAATTTTCCCCCTTTGAGCTGCTCCGATTCACAGAAAAGAACTGAATGATTAAGAGGGCTTCGCTCCTAATTCACCGGCACTGGCATTCCCCAGCAAAGGTGGACCGAAATATTATGACAATGCGAACTGAGTTTGGTCGAAGGTTATACCAGCACGAGTATGCAGAATGTGAAATTTGAATTTCTACTACTTTTGCCTCAGCTGGTTTATTCCTGGTCTGCATTTTCCAGATAACAATTGTCCAACTTTCGGGCAACCAAAATATTCCAGATTCTCGTTTTACCTTTTTCTCTAGTTTTGTTGTTGTATTTTTTTTTTTTATTTCGTCGGTCGTTTTCTTAATTTGTGCCAATTTCTGTACCATCGACACTTCAGTCGGAGCTTTGGCATGTGGATTTTTATGCAAACTATGCCAGAAATTGCACCCAACTGAACCATTTTCGCCACTGCAATTTTGTATCAATGCACAGGATGGAGCGACGGTGGCGGCGGGTGGTGGCCCAATCGAAGGCCAAAAGAGCTAGTCAAGCGGCTGGCAAAAGAGCAAAAACCGTAAATATTGCACCGAACGGAAATACTTTGCAGGAGCAGCAGTAGCAGTAGCAGCAGCAGCAGAAGCGGCAGCTTTAGACCAGAGATCGCTGGAGCAATGCTATATGTGTGCTGATTGTATTTCATACACACGTAGCATTTTTATGTCCGTCCCCGGATGCTCTCCCCTGTTTGTATTGCTCACCCACATCGCACATATAAATGCGAGTGTAAATCTGCACGAGTGTGCGCCTGGGAATTGGTTTGCATTGCGGCTCTATTATGGCGTTGAATGGGGGAAAAAATACTTTACGAAAAATGTCATAACTACAGGAGGTAAGGGGCGAGTCCCGCTGATAAGAGCACAGACGTTGATGGAATGCATTCAGATGCTGGGGATGTAAATTTGAATATGTGTAAATGGGAAATCCTTGCAATATGTATTGAATATATCCAGGAGTTGGTGTTATTACCTTTTGTTGGGTTTGCTAACGAGGATATCTCCCCTTGCCAGCTTTATTCAAGCGAAGGTAATACCTAGTTTGGTTTTCTAAAACTTTATTTGGTCTGAAAGTTACAACTATTGGCAGGTATTAAGGCTTAACGAAAGCAAAAACTTGTTTCAAGTAAACTCAAGTTTCCAGAGGTAATGTTTTGAAAAATTGAATTTATTTTATCAAGTGAATATTTTTTAATATATTTTTAATAGTGATTCTTGCTACTGAAACGATTTGTTGAGCTGCTTTTCGGTTTCCTGTTCAAATGGGGGACCTGGCATTGATGGTGCTCTTAATTTTCTGCGTAGTAATTTCGCAATGCCCTAAAGACCATATGTGTATCATGCTGGCCATCTCATTGGCTTTATGTGGGCCACGTGTGAGTCCAGGCCAGGATGCGTACGTGCCAGGGAGTGGCCGTGTCCGGCAACGAACGAATCACACATAAAATTTATTAGAAATTTCAAATCAAAGTGAAAAGTGACCGCTGTCAGCCGGCTGAGCCACCGCAATCCCAGGGGCAGGCCGGGATCACGGAATATATATGTTATGTATATAGTATATTGAGTTTATACCCATCCGTTATACGTTCGTAAGACCTTTTAACGCATTTTGTCCCGTTTCTTGTTTCTTTGCAGCTACCAGGATATCTTGCACATACCAACGGCGCTCACACAATTTTCAACATCATTGGGTCCAATTGTCGATGGACATGTAATACCAAATCAACCGTACAAGGTCATGGGGCATTATACGGAGCACTTCAGCCGGTTTGTTAAGCAATTCCCTTCCCCAGCTTGGCGATGCCAATGCCTTTGCCTTTGCCTTAACCTAAACCTTTTGCCAATTCCTCTGCGTTTGAAATTTACTGGCGGACCGTGCTTTGGGGAGCTGTCAAACATTCCGGATTCTTTTTGCCCTCCGCCGGGCAGACAGCTCACCGGACTATTTATTGTGCGTTACTTGATTAGACGTCTGGTATTTCTTTTTCGATCCGTGCGTTTGGCCTCAGGTGAAGTCAAATCGTCTGTGAAAATCGAGGCTTGGGCTGGCCATTTAACACGGCAGTTTTGCGTTGGCGTTGGCTCAGTTATCATCGAGCAAATTGCGGCTTTAATGTCACTTGTTGTTGCCTCACAGCAGCGAAAGGAAAAAACAATCCTCTCAACACCCATTGGGTGCTACTTACAGCGACCTTGGTCCATTCCTGACGTATCCCGAAGCGCTATTTACGAACCGAAATTGGGTTTAGCTGCGGTCAAGCTGAAGGTGAAACATTAAAGGCCAATAGTAATTTCGAATCTGCACAGAGAATAAAGAGGTCTATACGGCCAGCGACTGCCTGCCTTCGAAAGAAAATCCCATCTTAAACTTTTCTCCGTGTATCCCCATAAAATTCAATAAGCCCCAAAACAAATAATAGGCAGGTCGCATCAAAGAGCTACTTTGAGGGATTGGGCCTCGTTGCCCCCTGGTAAATTACACCCATCCATCAATCAATTGGGCAACAAGTAATAACTCAACTCCTCGCAGGACTCTTCCGCCATCCGGCACTCGCATTTCCCCGAAGGACATTAGGGCACGTGCTGCTTAGCCATTCAGTCAACCTAACACGGTATAATCTAATAAAATGCGTGATTAATTTGATTTTAATTGTTATCCTTTTGCAAGTCAAACGTGTTTGACACGCAATACCGGGAAAAATAGAATAATAGCTGCCAGGAAGAGCCATTAATTACGGCGAACAGACAGAGCGCTCCGGCACCGGCTCGGGATCCGGCTCTGGCTCCGGTTTCGGAGAGGCAGGTCACGGAAAAGTTGGGAAAGTGCAGGGGAAGCACGTTTCACACGGCCAGAGTTGCTATTCGGAACGTAACCCCTCTGCCCTGCGGCTCTTAATCACCGTTAATCAGCGTTGACCAGGGATTAAAGCCTTCTTCTTCGTCGAGTGTGTAAGTGCAGGAAAGTGTTGCCTCACAGCATCGCTCAAGTGTCCGGTGGCCATTCCATTGGCAGCTCCATCCATCCATTCAATTTAGCAAGTTTTGCAGCAGCTTTGCATTTACTTTTATCGGAACAAAGTTTCCGGTGCCAACTTGAGAGGAACTTTTAATGCCATGTCCACGGCGCAACAGGAAGACAATGCCCAGTTGTGGGATTGGGGGACTAGTGGGACCCCTGGGATTCGAGCTCAGGGTGTGAAGTGTGGAGTGGAGTGGACCACTATTCAAAGACGTGCACCAGCCGCACCATTTATCAGGCGGCGTAACAAGTTACGCCACAGGAGCGGGAGCTCGTTTTATTTTAGTGCTTTTAACTGCGTTTTATGGGAATTCATTGGCCTGTTGTTGTTCCGACCATGCAGATTGTACACTGCGAGAAAACGCATAAAATAGATGACTAATAGTAACACTATTAAGGGCGGGATTCCAGCCTAAAAGTCGCCGAGTAAGGAAGTGCAGGATGAAGTCTCAGCTAAGATAATTTGGTTGTCTTTTGTGTAAATGTAATAGCTAAAATTGGAAGGTCCTCTAGAGGATAACCTCATCTTCGCGAGCATTTAAGCCCTAAATTTCTAGCTATAATTTATATATTTTATATTTTATATTTAGAAATCTTTTGTTTACTTAATTATTTCTCATCTGCTGTCACTACCAGAATTTCAGTGTATAAAACTGGCTTTAGTTCACCAGAGCAAACACAAACTATGCATGTCGACCACTCGCTGCCTTCGTCCTTACCGCCTCCTGACCATCTCTCGGTATCTCACTCACTCCTGCTCCTCTCTCTTTCTCTCACTTACAGTTATGATTTATTATTCGGCATCACGGAGTCAGAATCCTATCACACACTGGCCGCATTAGCACTCGAGGAAGGATTACGTGAAAATGAACGCGATAATTTATTGCGCTTCTATATGCAGAGCCGCTTTGATGTACGCCCCGATTTGGCATTGGCTGCCACGCTGAAGAAGTAAGTGAAATTTATGCTCGCTTTTATGACGGTGGGCAATGCAAATCCCAGCCCACAGTCCCGGCCTCGGGCTAAAGCCAAATAAACGTCCAAGCACAGGAAAAAATTGTATGAATTATAAAAGGTTTTCTATAGAAAAGTAATGGGTGCAAGATTTAAAAGCATTGTTTGTGCATAATTTAGATTTTTGAATGTTGTAAAAAGGAGTTTAATGGTTTGGCTGTGAGTGCTTCTCCCAAACAATCAACTATTCCTTATTTCCTTTCAGTAAAAAAAGAAAAGATTGAAGACTTATCAAAACAATTATGTGTCAGAAAGGAATAGGAAAAGTTACATATTTTCGGAAAATATTAAAATCAATCCAATTTATCCCCGTGTAGTTATAACTTACTTTGCATTTAACATAGTTGGCGGAGAGTGAGCGATCCGATTGAATGGTTTGCCTGGCTGCTTGGCTGGCTATATGTTTGTAAGTACATGGCCATATCGTTCATCTCAATTAGAATTGTTTATGTGGGGCAATTTGTTTGCTAAGTGCCGCGGATTAGCGACGCCTGGCTGAAATGTTGCCTAGGCAATTTACTCCCGCATTGACGTCACTGGAATCCAGTGGAAACGGCTTTAAGGTTTAATTTTCGAATTGAAATTTATTCGGGTAGGAAATTGCTTCAAAAAAGATTTCGGATTTCAGATTTCAGACTTCAGATCTCAGACTTTGGGTTTGGGATTTAGAAACTCGTTGGAACTGCCGCCATAAATTATAATAAGCGACCAACCCAACTGATCCGGAGAGCTGCCACAGGAGAGCACTATAGTGTCACTAGCTGGCTACTTATTACTGCGAGCTGTTGACGTTCCCCCGGGTCGACATTACTCCGTTCATTTCGGGAAAACAATGCCAGTGACTATCTCATTTTCGCAGCAGTGTCCTTTGGCTGTCGCCTCCTGCCACTCCTTCCTCTCTCCTCCACTGTGTAACTCTCTGTCTGGCGTTCAGGAAAGTTTTGTGTGCAATAAATAAATTGCACAATGCACAGCAGTGACCTCCTGGCACATTCCCACCCACGCCCATTCAATGTCAACGTTTCTTGCATCCTGCGAAACAGGTCCTGAGCTGGATCCTTTTTTTATTTTGGTGGCGTTCTATAAAATTATTTGCACAAAAGATGCAATTGTTTCCAAAGATGCACAGCAAGGATTATAAACGAAATGTCCAGGCGCTGCAGCATGTGGAAGTGAAAATCCTTAGGGAAAAATCAGAAAACGAATTTTGTATGTGCTTTGCTTAGGGAATCAATGGAAATATTTGTATTTTCCAAGGTAAATCCATTCAGCTTAAAATACAAGCTGCTAAATTGAACTACCATATATAACAGTGGGCTTTGTAAAATGGTTCATTAATTGTTTGGGATTTTCTTCAACATCAATAGATGTTAAAGTTTTATGGGCTTCACAGGTTTTTGTACAACGGAAAAAGGTTATTTAACAATGATTTCTGTGTGCTATATGTGAGTAATTTTTGTTGAATGGAACAAAGGAAAAAATAAGTTATTCAATCAGTATTTAGTAGATAAAGGGATTTCATTTTTATTATTTAATTTAGGGAAAAATCAGAAAGATTAGAAAACCCTACAATTTTCTTTAAATATTTAAAATTTCTATAATGTTTTACATAACAAGTTGTGCAAAAATAAGGAATACATCTTTAGCGACCTTTATTTTGTATTAATTTAAAAGAAGTTCAAATATTAAATCGTTGCAAATGTTTTATTTATAATAAGTTAATGGTTTAACTTAGCTCATGTCCTTCCGACTCTCTCAGAAAATTAAAATGCGTTACCACCTTTCTTACCAACTTGAAATACCCCTACTTGAGGGGCAGGAAGCGAACCAAAAGCGTTCTAAGCTGCAGGCGTTCGCTCGTAGCGGATAACAGCAATAACACCCGCAACAACTACAACCAAAACTAACGGCTTGAAAGGCAACTGCAACAACCAGAGCAGCAACAACAAGATGAGCAAAAATAGCCATAGCACCCATAAGAATAAACAACAAACAAGCAACAAAAAACAAAACGCCAACAAAACGACATCTGAGGGAAAAAGAAGGGACAAACAAACGATTGAAAGGAAGTTCACACAATCAACAACAGATGCGCTTTTTCACATACGAATAACTGAACATGGAAACTCTCCAGGGGAAATTGTTTTGTATGACGTTGCTGCTGGCTACCCGGCTGTGTGGGTGGGTTTTCCCAGGCGGTGCAAAAAGCTGGAGGGGACAATGGAGGAGGTGGCATCCTTTCGGGCTCCCCTTGCACATATTTGGCGCTTTTCTCACTCTTTCGTTAACTGCATCCCACTGGCAATGCTTTGTTGTCCGTCATTGAATTAAATGGCAGCCCAGGACGAATGGGCAGTGGAGTCATTGATAGAGAGCCGCGCTTTTTGTTTCGTTTCATTTCATTAGGAGTCCGGTTTTCCGGCTGTAGAGTCTGAAGGATGGGGAGAGTGCAATATTCCAGGACTCTCGCTGGGAAGCCATGAAGCCTCGTTCTTGTCTGTTGTTCGATTGTTCAACACGACACGTTCGGCAATCAATGCCACTCCGCAGGATGCCCTTGGCTCCTTTAAGCCCAATACATCAAAGGAGTTATGAGAAATGTTTACGCAGAAATCTTGGCCTACACTCAGGTGAAATTTTAGTATTATGTACCAGGAAATTGAAAACAAATGGGTTAATTCTTTAGATAAATATAAAGTTTATTTAATGGCTTAACTTAACTTAACTTACACTTTACTATTTGATTTTAAAAGAATATTACAACCACTAAATTACATCTCTACCAAATGTTTTTTTATGGTGTAACAGAATACCATTTCTCTAAGGTATCTGGGACTTCTTTTAAATTATTTCTTTGAGAAAATCCAGCTACCCAGCATCCGGCGTTAATTCGAAATTGCCTTTTGAAGGTACTAATATCCGCCGCTATACAAATTTATGACTTCCCTGGCAAATCTCTCTTGAGATGATTGCATTTCATTTTGCCGCATCGGAGCTTATGATTTCCTATAATCCGCCTTTGAGGCGCCTTAAAGGGCATACAAGTGCTTCCGCCGCCATGACTTGATTTCAATTTGGCCACGTTCAAAGCAAGAGGCTGGGCAAAGGACCCTTGAATGCACTTTTTCCACTGCACATATCCTCTTGCCAACGGCTTTTTATCTCTGGTGGCAGTGTCGCAAGTTTTAGGGGCCAGCTTTGGTAACTTTTAGGCATTGCGCCACTTTCAACAGTTTTTGGTTTATGGCAGGCGATTTTCAGGGGGCCCACAGCAAAGCTAGGGGTTAGACCTGTTATCCGACCCCTTTTAGCATGCCCGAGCCGTGTTTCCATGGCTGCGTTTAATGGCTGGTCAGATACAGTTACAGACACTACAACACCGGTATTGAGAGGGTGGCAGAGTCCTCCTCCCTCGTCCTCCACCCGCACACATGTGCCCCTAAAAATTAGCTACTCCAACGTCAAACAACAACAGCAAGCCGGCCAGACAATGGCTTGAGTCTAGAGGGCCCACAGCAAAAGTGCACAGGGGAAAAATATTAACAATTTAAATCGGAATATAAAGTTAAGGGTTTTACTATTTTTTATTAAGATGATGAAGTAAAAGAGAAGGTTTTATATATTTTATATAAAACAGATATACTTTTGGGTATATTTAAGATATAATTTAGAATATAATCAAAAGCGAAACATTAATTATAACAAACTCATTACTTATGCGCCAAACAACTATTCAGAATTCGTAACTACACACTTTATTATTAGTACAGGATATGCCTAACATAATTTATCCATCTTGCCTGACATAATAATAAAATATCTTCAAGATATATATTTGCAAACTTATGCTGCACTTCTTTCCAACATAAAAACTCATCGGACTATTATTTTTTCACCACAAAGTTTTCATCACGTCTTAGTTTCGAGAAATACGTGGCCAAATTGCCAAAAACTTCACGCTTTGCAAGTTTTTAAAGCCTAATAAAAGCCAATCCCAGTGCGAGGCATCTCCACAGGGAGCTTTAACATTCAACTTTGACATTTATATACAAATTAAAGTTTGTTAAATACTAACCTTGGTTTTTTTTAAGGAAGTGTGACAATATTAAGGCTTATAGATTTTAAGTTTATGAAATCTTTTCTAGCCGTGCAGGTTCAGAGCTGCATGTTAATGAGTTGCCTGGCTATTGCCAGAAATTGTTTCTGGGGCCATTGCCTAAATAGCTTTGTCCGCTCCTCAAATGCCCTCAGGTGGGTGTTCCTGTACGTGTGTATCGGTGTCGGTATGAACCTAATTGCAGGTGTGTTTGATTTACACTAGCCATGAAATTGGCTATTTTGGCATTACCGTAGCATTCTTCGTGTTCTTTTAAACGCTTAGCTGACACACATTCGGCCAGCCAGTTGGGATTTATGGCCCCATCGAAAATGTCTACCGGTTTTCGGCTGCCCTTTCTGGGGGCTAAAAAGGGAAGGCTGTCCGAGTGAAAGGGCAATTATTTAGCCCTGTATCCGTGTCTTGTACTTACGGCCACAGTTGACTTCCCAAAAAGGATTTAAGTCGGAGGATATACGCTGCCACTTTTCACAAAGAGAAAATTCCTTAACGATGCTTACGACTTTCCTGAATCTCATTCTTCTTTTATACCCGAATTTCTGAAGAAAGGTGGGCAGTGAGAGTTTTGTTTTTGAAATGTATCCAGCAATTAACTTTCCTCTTAGCAAATTTTAAAGTTATCTTCAATAATTCCATCTTAGTCTAAATTAATTTTATTCATCCCAAGCTTAATGGATGATGCACAATTAATATATTTGAAATTTAATCGAGTTACTGACTGTTGAAAATCGATTAAGTTGTGCACTTTAATTGAATATTCATTTGTCCCCAGAAGACACCGGTGTCACTTTGCTTCGACTGAGCTTTATTGTCGCTTATCTCTGGCCCATTCCTCATCGTCTTGCCGGTTTTGTAAACTGTTGCTTAGTCGCTTAATCCCTGGCTTATCTGTCCGAGACACAATTGACCCAACTCAAAGTGTCGCTGACAGCTTTATATTGTCGTTTTAATTTCATCCATTTATAAACCGCAACGTTGAGCGGCCTCTTTAATTACCCGGCAGCCGCAAAAGTTGTTTACCCCACAATGGAACCGCGTCGCAGTCCCAGCTCCAGACCCGCGTTCCACAGATAACGGAGCCCTCGAGGCCTGCGGTGGTGCGGGTCAACAATGCTGAGGACCCGCCAGCAGACGCTTAATAGCGTAAACTTATTTATTATAATATTATTTACAAAAATATGCAAAGCAACGCTCGGGTCAGCTCGGTGATCCTTGGCGACAGACGGCGCCCGTTCGTGCGTTCCTGAATTCGGGCTGCTTTAATTTATCGTCCCCCGGCCGTGCCGCAGGAGGTTGCATACATTATGGACAGTGTTGGGCCCTCGTAGATTTTAAATATGTTTAAAACAGATGAAAGCGAATATAGGTTGTTCAGCGCTCATGTTTTAAATAAAAATATAACATTGAACATGTGATTTTTTTTTTATTTCACCAGACAAACACTTACAAAATCTTTTAAAATTTAAATAGAAGACATGTGGTCTTTATGTAATTTTGTAAATGGTTAATATTATTTATAATCCGGCACTCCCAAAGCTAAATATAAAAGCTAGGATTTTATGAATCATAAATAACTCTCAACCTCAATTCAAGAGCTCTATTAATAGTTACATCCTCCACACTTACTTATCCTTGACAATAGCCAGGCTTTCAGCACTGATTACCAAACAACGCGAGGACAATGATGTGGGCGTGGCATTGTATGGGAGGCGATGCAAAAGCCATAAACTTTTAAATGACATTGTCTGCTGTTACCCCGTACGCTCAACGCTTTAATGCGCTGGCTAAATATGCATTTGGCTTACAGCTGCCACTATCCTGCATGTATGCCTGCATCCTTGCCCAAATTCCCTTGCCTCCCAGCGGCAGTGGCATCTTGAACCAGTTGCTCCCGTTTTATTTGCCAAACTTCTCTCGTAAATTTTGCCCTGCTGCAGCTAGTGCAGATATATGGAATGCTTCCCTTTGCTTTCTGCTCTCTGCTTTTTTTCAACGGCTCGGAACGTGTTGTTTACACGCTGAAACATCATAAATTACATGCGTGCTTTTTGCCACTCCTCTTGTGTGTACGCGGACTCCGACTCAATCTGGCTCAGTTGCGGCGGCGATTGCTTTGGCCCACATGTACCGCTTCGTCCTACGCCCACCAATCTCGCTGGCCACGCCCCCCCTTCCAGGGACGATCTGCCGCTGACATGCGTTTTCCAGAACTTTCGATTATGCGACCAGCCGAGCCCAGGCAATTATTTACTTTGCATATTTCAGTGTTTTTGTTTGTGGGGCAAATATGGAAATGACATTCTGAGTGGAAAATTCATTCATGAAGTGCGAACACCGGCTCTCTTGAGTATATTCCTTTTATTTTCGGAATATTTTAAGGTAGCTATCTCATCATTTTGTCTGCTACAGCATTGCGTTTTCAAATTTTGTAGAATTTTGCAGTTTTATGAAAGCTTAGAGGGAGTAAGACTTTGAGCGGCTTATGTTAAATTTATTTTAACTTATTTATTTACATATTTGCTTTGTTAAGGCCAGAGAACAGTTAATTAATTATTAGTTTCTCCTCAGGATTTAAATGTATTTAATATTTTTAGTAATCTTTGTTTATTTTACAAACAAACCAATTGGCTGCAAATAATTTAAGTGCTTTTCCAAAGGATTTCTAAGCTACTTATATGTTTTAATAATTACTGAATGTACGTATGGTAATTTAAACTTTTCAACTGCCTGCTCTTTGACTTTCACTTTCCCAACAAAAGTAAAAGCTAGACATAGTGCTTTAATCCTGCCTAAGCCATTTGAAACCCTCTAAACAGCCAGGCGCCGCTTATTGCATCCTGTGCTCATCCAACGCGCCTCAACTTTCTGCACACACATATAAGTACATAGTATGTTGAAGTGTTATAAAATGGTGCTTATTGCATTGTGAGCGCCATAAATATTCGCACACACGCGCCCAGAAGCACTTGCTGGAATGGGATAGACTTTCTCCCCGTTCGCCATGCCGCCGTGAGTGGTCGCATTTCCCAGGCGAGTTGCAGTTATTCATAATCGTTTGTCAGTCGTACATATATGTACATATAATATGTGTGCGCCTGTGGCGTACATATGTTTATGCACAGCAAATACTCGCCAGGACACAGGCACAGATACAAAGCGACCGCAGTATGCGGCAAAGCAATTTTGGTAAACGCTTTTTGGGCGGACATGGTGGCGTATACGCAATATATTATATTGTATTATTTTCCGCACTGACCAGAATTTGTTGCAAACATGCGCGAATGCAATAAATAATTAAAATCTAGCATATTACCGAAATGTTAAACTCAACAATTGCCATGTCAACTACTGTATTAGTGGTGAGTTTGTGTTCGCTAAGATTAAATCCGTCCAAATGCTGCATTGTCTAACAATGACTTTTATAGCTGTAAAATGAGATTTTTTGCATTTTATATCCGAAATAAATCTGTAAATGAAATTCATTTTAAAAATAATAGAAACACTCTTTAAATTTTAAAAGTATTTAGTTTATATTATAAAGTGTGCTTATTGATTATCGGTTTGTATCTTATACCTCACCAACATAGAATAAATGGCATTCATTCCCTCTTACAGGTACACTCTCTTAGTCATTAGGGCTTTGATTGGAGAAACTGGAGAAGCATCCTTTTTTGAGAGCTCACACACACATCCTGCTGAGCCTTGACTATTTAGCTGAACACCTAATGGGCGACCCTTGTATCCTCGCATCCTCATATCCTCATGGCCTTCCCCGTTTTCCCGCTTCCCCGCTTTCCCGCATCCGAGCCACGTTAAGTGGGGTTCATGAACTCCCACTATTCCCATGATCCACCACAACGGTCGGGCATTAACGCCAGTTAGTGTTCCGCATCCGTGTTGGCGTCCATATAGGACTCGAGTTGTTTCGCTCAGCTTGTTGTGTTTAAGAGCATATCGGATGCGAGGGTTCTGGGTGATTAAATGGATTTGATTTCCCCTTTTTTTTCACGCACTCAACCAATGCCTGCCGGCGTGGCAAAACTGTGATTTGAGACCGTGCTTAAGATATTTGAGGTTGAACTTCCATTTAAAGTTAACTCACTGCCATTTGCCCGGGGTGTGTATTCAAATTTCCTTTAAGCTTCGTTAGGGATCCAACGTATTTCACGCAATTTAATGAGAGTGCAAGGATATTTGTCCACTCGCTTGAATGCTACGAAAATGCCATTAGCAGCATATTCTGATTCCCTGCAATTCACGCTTAATGCAATTTAAAATCAAATTGCATTTTATTCGAAAGACTCTCTTTATCTCTTTCTCCCTCTCCCCGCCTGTCGTACTTCATTAGCAAACTCCTCAACAAATTCATTATGGCTCTGCAGCTGCCAAAAATCTAGGGCACTGGCAGATTGTGCACCCGAGTAAGGCAGCCGGAGACCAGACATCCCGGCCAGGAGTACGGCAAACACCTCCGTCCGTCGCAGTCTGTATCTCCTCCGTATCCGTATCCGGCAGATGACTGCGTGTGCGACTGGCGGCTGTGAGTGCGAATGCGAATGTATTCTGGCGGAGAAGTGTTTGTTTGAGTGCGGAAATATTTAAAGTGTCACATACGCTCTTCGGAAATTAAATGTGAGTGTTGCTTCACGCTCCAGAAACGAGCAGCGGAAGTCGGCGACCTACACTGCGCCACCGAATTGGAGGGGAGAATGTCTTTCAAGTGGCTAACCGCACAGCCTGCGTGCGGTTGCTAATTTAACCATGCCTTAATGTGGGTTCTAATCGTACAATTAAATTTGGTTGTTTTGCCGGAATGGAAAATGCTGCATATTTTCAAGTTAATTACTTGGATATTTAATAAAAATAAATCACAGCATACTTAATGTTAATAAACTATTTTCAAAGTTATTTTGCTATTTTTAAATACTCACAATCTTGTTAAATTATTTTTCATAGCTTTAAAATTAACTTAAATGTGAAATTCAGTGAAGCAATAAGGAGAATGTCTTTAAATTTTATATTTTTGTGCAATTTTCCTGGATTGTGTTGCCGAATTTGATCACACTCCTGCTGGGTCCCCAAATGGCCATTCCTCGGGTCTCCATTCAAGGTGGTATAAGGACGAAGTGCTGCCCAGGTGGGCGTGGCCATCCAAATGACGCTCATCGCTTTTGTTAACCTCTTTCACCTGCTATTTGTTTCTGGCATTGTTGTGTGAGCTTGTATATCTTTTCACTGCATACTTTCGAGTGTTTGTTGTGCATATTTCCGGTGGCCATTTGCCGAGGGAGGGCATGAATGTGTGAGAGTATGTGAGTGTACTGATGTTCTAGTGCTCCAGTGTGTATTGGTGTTGTGTTCGAGTGTTGTGCGGTTGTTTTTGAGTGTTTTCGTATGTTTGGTCGCTTCTGTGGGCTGCTTTGCGGTGCGTATACGTAACATTGTCGCCTAAACACACACGAATTTATACATATATATATATTTAATTATATTGTCGGTGAAACTGCTTTCATTTATATAACTTTCGGGGCAGAGTTATACTGGGAACAGTTCCACTTATTGTTTGTTTTGTGGCACACTTTAATCTTATTTCCTTGCCAACAACACCGCACGATTCGGTTTTTCCATGTTTTTCATGGGATTTCCCCATTGCACACTTGTCCAACTTTTAATTAAGCATTTGTGCTGGTCTGGTGGCATTCAAATTTTTGTTTGCTCGACTTTTTGTTTCTTCTGCAGTGAATTCCGCGTGACTCCCAAAATTATATTTGCCATGACTTATTTTGATGGTTGCCTCCCGGCTGTACGGCTAAAAAGTCCATCACTCCCCCGAAACGGAATTATCGCGGTTTGCATGCATTTTTAATTATGTCAATGGCATCGCAAATACCGCCGATGGGCTTATATTAATGCCACTGTGCGGAATATAATGGGATCAAAGATTTGAGCTCCTGCGGGAGCTCCACCACATGCACATTTATTCGCCCCTAGAAATATTCCGTTTAAGTCTTTAAAACACAACGAAGGAGCACTTCAAGATCACACTTTATTTATTGCTCATACGTCACGTGGACCGTCAGGAAAAGTGCTCTAAGCGTTTGCTCAACCAAGTGGGATTACATAATAGAAACCGCAAATAAATATAAAGCGAAGCTGAGCTGCTTCGATTCTGATTCCGACTCCGATTTGGAATCCAAATGCAAACATCTTCCTCCGGCATCAGCAACTGAAGCTGAACAGTTGAAGTCAAAAAAATAGGTCTTGGAATTGGGATTGAAATTTTAACTATTTGTTGTGAGTAAGGTTTTATTTTAAAGTAATGTTAAATAATATTAACCGATTTGAAAATATATATAACCCTGTGAAGGATCTTATATCAAATTATTTGCTGTTGTTTTTAATAAACATTTAAAAGTCAGTGTAATAGTTCTTTCCGCAACTGTGGTGTGGCAACAACCGCAAGTAGGGCAAGAGTTAGCCAATGCATCTTGTAAGCCACCTTCGGCCATACAATCATGAGTGGCACTGTCCCCCCTCCATCGTGCTGGGCTTTGCCCCAGCTTGAGGCTTCTTCACGGGGGGCGACTGTGCTGTCTGAATGGAGGTCAAAGTGCATAACTTAAGTAGCCGACAATAAAATGCATAACATGGCGCACGAAACACAAACAGACAGAAGCCGGCAGCAGGCAGCAGCCAGCAGCAAAGGAAAACTAAGTACAGACCGTACGAAAATGTGGAAAATATGGCTCTATTTATTTGTACATTAGGCCATGGCAGCCAAGACGTTGAAAACCCCGTCTGCCATCCGTGCACATCCCTTGGCCTTTGCGGGAGCGAGCGTGTGTCCTGTGGCATGTTGTACCTGCCTCAACAGCTGCTAGCAAAAGGCCAAGTGTTGTGCTTGACATGTAGTACACACAAGGCAGGAGGCACACACAGCACACGGATTTCTTGGTTTTTTTTCCCTTGCTTTCTCGTCCTGTCTCCTTGTCGCTCCCGCTGTGCCATAATAATTTCATGCTGGGCTGGACTTAACCAGAAGCCTGCCGATTTATCTAATGCGGGAGCGGGAGAGTAACAAATTTATTAAGGAAAACAAAGCGGGGAGCCAGTTTAAAGAGGTTGTCAAGGGACTCGGATGACTTGGTTGCCAGGAACTCTTTAAATGCCTGCAAAAGCTGTGAAATTTCAATAACATGTTGAACCGCAAATTAAATAAACACGAATGGAAGTTAAATTTAATTCAAATTATGCAGAATTTGTGGACACGAAGGTTTTCCCATAAATGTTATATATATATTTTGAATATTAAAAACAACTATTTCTGTAAATAAAGTTATAGAGAATGAAAACAAATTGCTTATAAATTATAGATTCAATAAGAGAAAAACTCTAAAAAAAAGTTAAGCAATATAAAGCCAAGGCTATTAATGCTTCCCTAAATTCGCAAATAAATTTATATTAAACATTTGTTGGCACATTTTTCGGACCCCCTGAAGAATACCCGATTGCAATCAGCGAAACTTTCTTTGGTTGATTCGTGATTTTCGACATTAGTACCCATTGTTGTCCATGGTTTACTGTCCGCTGGGAGAGCTGTGCACAAAAGCCAACCGCGTAATTAAGCTTTACGTTCGGAGAGTAAATACGGAAACAGCAACGGCGCACTCACTGGCACGCACGCCCATAACCGCAGCGAGCCACCAAATGTTAACAATGCACATTACGCATACGCCACGTTGCGTTGATGTTCCGCTTACTGGACTCCCCTTTCAACCTGCCTCTCTATATCTCTCTATCTCTCTCTATCTATCTTCGCAGATACCAGGACATGTACAACAATCCGATTAAGGCCACTAATTTGGAGCACCGAGATGTGGTCCTGGACATTCTGTCCGATGCTCGAGTGGTGGGACCACTCCTGCAGACGGGCATGTTCCACGCGGATGTCAATCGGCGCAATTATATGTACGTATTCGGCCATAACAGCGCCACCGGACCCTATGCCCACGTAAGTATTAGCCAGCCAAATGGCAATTCCAATTACATACTCTACAGCGCATTTAATTTAAACGCTCGCGGTCTAGTCTAAATAAACCCAGCATGAGTTGGCATCTAATGAGTTTTCATGGTGTACTCGCGGCCCCCCGAAATGCCTGCCCGCCCAATAATGGAACAATAATGCTGAAAAGTTGGTGGCACTGGGCTGGGCGGAGTTTAGTTGAGTCCATCACTGGTTGACGGTGCTTGTTTTTGGCCTTTTGGCCAAAACAATTCACAAGTTTGCAGCTGCCAGCGGCGAACTGCCGCGAATGATAGCCATAAAGACAATGAACCCTGCAGCAAAAGAAACGGAAAAAATCGAAACACTGAAAAATGTGAAATATGAACGAAAAATGATTTCATTTTCATATTCATAAATTATAAAAGAAAATGTAGACTTTAAGATTACCTAATGAAAGGAATAACATGAACTAACTTTGCTAAAATATCATTATAATTGTAGTTATTTCATATTTATAATTCCACTTCATGTCGAAACACCGATTGTTTTCTGTGCAATCGAGAGTAAAAAGGGGAAGGTCCTGAAAATCCAAAACAAAAACATCGTCAGACAAGTTGAGCAGGTGTCCTTTTGCCAAGCAGACGGCATCTCCTTGACTTAGGGTTCATTTGTGTGCTGCGAAGGGTCACTTTGTAGGAGAAAGCAGTGGGTGGCTGTGACTGTGACTGGCCATGGTTATGGTTATTTGTGTCCTTGTCCCTCCGCCGGGGTTTTTATGGCTTTGTCATGCTTATGGATTTGTTACTGATTGCCTCGCCGAGATAGCTTTGTGTGGCCATGAAGCTGTCTTGGCCTCGGACCTACGCTACTCTACTCGAAATGGGCATATTGATTTGTAATTAAGATGATTGGATTGATAGGCAAATAAGAAGGACACTTTCTTAGAAAATCCTTTCATCTCCTCGCAACGCTTAGAAGGCCCTTGGAGCTTCGACTATGGGTTGCCGCAGAAATTCATAGAAATACATTTTCTGCCAAAATGCGAATTGCTCAGCAGACGGGCGCAAAACTTTGCCGAAACAACAAACCATACAGAAATAATGAATTTGAAAGCAACTCAAATAGGGAACCAAAACAAAAGCCACACTCACTCCCGCAGCCTCAAAGCGGAAAGTTATTATTATTTCGTATTATATATTTTTGGCAACTTTTTGCCTTTTGCGCTAAGCGAATTTTTATGATCATAGTTGAAGCAACCACTTGACCATAAAACAAAACTGCAACTGCAAATAGATGAACAGCGCAGGGGCCATGGCCTTTCGGAATGCGACAACAGCTGGTGGGGGCAACAACTTTTTAATAGCCCGCAATTAAAGTATGAAAATAAGTCTGATAAATTGCCAACGCGTTGCCATCGAATAAAAGTAGCCAAATCACACAAAAGAACATGTTTATGCTGCCTGATATATGGCCGGATTTCGTTGCTTGTTCCTTGCCATCGCATTAGTTGCGAATAAATTGCGAGAATAAAATTCACTTAAATATTTCATGCTGCTTGCTGTTTGTATTTGTGTTCTTGTTGTTGTTGGAAGCCTGAGCCAAAGCTGGAGCCCGAAACATGAAAAGCGGATCCCAAGGATATATTCGGGTGTGCCTACAAATTATCGCTGGCTGTCGCCAACGCAACCTATTCGCTTGCTGGGTTAATATCCTGTAATCGTAGGACACTAGGGGTTATATGTGTTGTGCTGCTTCTTAAGATATGGCTTAAAGAATCCTTTAACTTTTAAATAACTGTCTCCCTTTAAGCGAGGTCTTCATGTTACGCAGGTTTATTCTGCTTAAACTATTTAATAAGTATTCCCAGGTCTAAAGGCTTAACTTTAGCTTCCTTACTTATTTTATTTTTTCGGGCCAGACAAGCAAACAGTCAGACAAGTTAAGGCCCACACAATCGCCCAACACATTCCGGCTTTTCTTTTATTTATGCCAACATTTCTCTGTTCCCGCATTCTTCGTTTGTCAGAGAACGAAGCCAAAGAACTCGCGACTGAATGCGAATGTATTTGTGCATAAACTGCGCTTCTGCACTCCATCTCGAGTGGCGTCAGCCACTCACCGCCCTCGACCACGCCCACAGTCCACATACAAACTCCGGCACCACATCCTGCCGAGTACCCCCGCTCCTTTGACTATCTTACGCGGGCCGCGGGCATATTGTAAAACTTTTTGGCACATGTCCTGACTGTTTTCCTCAGCCTCAAAATGGGCCGGAGAGACTACTTATGTACTTGGTCTTGAGGAGGCCGACCATCATTCCACTGAGACGCTGCTGCGGCTCAAGGCGATTGTTAAAAATAGCGAGAATCATCCTACGAGAAGATAATTCTGCCGAAATTGGCTTAAAGTAAGGCCTAATTGAATTTAATCCCACGGCCCAAATACAAATTCTAATGAAACTTTTGGACAAATTCAAGGCCTGAAAGATGGCGTTTTATATTTTAAAAATCATATACAAAGATACTTTTTTAAACTTTTAAAAAGTAAAGGAAACGTTGGTCTCATTAAAGAGATTTTTGATTTCTGCCCAGCCAACCCTCTGATATATTCGACTTAATTGCTTGCTGAATTTGTTAAGGCTCAAGACGACTCGGAAATATTATCCCAATCTCAGATAATTCCAACAAAATGGGGTCTGGGCTTAAAGTGCGGCTTAATTGAATTTAATCCCGAAGACAAAACGCAAAATGAGCGCACAAATAAACAACATGGGGATTGAAGTAAAAATTGCTGCTTTGGAGATTCGCTTTCTTCTTATATTTTTCCTTTTGTAATTTCCCAAGCTGAGCAATAAACTCAGCGAGCCGAAAACTTTGGCAAAACAAGTTCCAATTTATTTAGGCACAATTGAGGCAAAAGAGATGAAAACGACCATTCACATTGACTTCGACTTGAGGACAGTTTAATAACTTTTCCATATTAAATTTAGCATTTTCCCCAGTGCCCGCACACACACACACACTGGCACGTAGACAAACGTCATTATCATCGCATTCTAAACGCGGTCAGCATCCCAAGAATTTTCCGCAAAAAACCCCACAAACAAAAAAAAGGACTTGAAGTATGTCCCGTCTGGTCCGCTCCTTATTTTTTGCCTTGGGAAAGTTTTTTCGTCGACTATTTGGGCATTTCCCCTGTCCAGCCCAACTCCTTCTCCCGCTCTGACTTTCTGATAAGAATGCGAAATGGTTGAGGAAGGAAAAGAAATTTATGAAAATAAAATAAATATGACTGAAACTAAAGTTTTTATTTTGGTGCGTGGCCGAAAGTTTGCGACCGCAGTCCACAAAAAGGATTCGCCAACTCGAGTGTTTGGCAAATACTAAAAAACGTGCATATTACGCTTAAAGTATAGCACACATTTTGGGGCATCCTCTGCGTGGGAGAATATTTAATTACCGAAAACGCAGAAATATCAAATTAAAGTCAACCGGGCCCAAGTCTTGTGTAATCCAATAAAATTATAGAAAGATGAGAGCAAATTGTGCGGCAAGACTTACCCCTGCCGCCCCTCTGCAAATTGACGCCCAGGCTCTGGGCTTCGCATCCTCCTCCCTAGCCTTGAGCCAATTCGGGGGAAAATATTTTTGGAAATTTTACACGCTGCGAGTGCCATTAACTCCATTAGGTTTATTACGACAAATGGCGCTAAGTCAAATTGTTGCTTCCGTTGCCGTGGGCACAAAAAGGGCAACTTTGCGCAGAGTGGGCGGACGAGCAGGAGCATAAATTACAAAAGTTACGCATTTATTTCAAATTGAATTTCCGCCTCCGTTCCGGTAATTTTTTAATTTGCAACATTAAAGCAAAAATCGCTGGTCGATAATAATAATAACAATAATTTGTTTACAGGAAGTGCCCACGTTTCGGCCAGTGGAATAAATTCATAAATTAATTTTGTTCAATTTACGGACACTCCTTAATTATGCATACGCCGTGGAATAATATTGAATGAGCGACGGACTAAAGCGGATGTGTTTAATTGAAATTTTTAGGATTTCATGTCAACATTGACAGTAAAACTACATATATTTATGAAAATTTGAGTTTTTTTGTTGCGAGAAAAACAACAAAGTATAAAGACAATATTTGCTTTAGTAAAACACTCAATTTGATTGATATCAAAATATTTCCCGTCCATTTCTCTGGCATGTCAACAAAACGGCAAGCGTAAAAATAAACATACGCTCGGTCCGCAAATTCTACTTCAATCATAAAATAAAATCGACCTTTAAGATTCGTTTTGATTTCGGTGGCTCGGTCATCGAACCGAATACCCATCGCGAGGCGCTCTACAAAGAGCTTAGACTAAGCCCTGCCAAAGAAACCAATATTGAATTCCGTTGGCTCGTTTCATCAAATTCTCACACAATTGCAAACTGAAAATCAAAAGCGAAATTCATCATTCATAAATGCCATAAAAGACTTGGACGCTGGCGCTGAGGACATTGTCCAAAGGACACCGTTCAAGGGGACAGTCGGCGTCAGCCGCTCCAGGACAGTCCCATTTTTGATGTCCTCAGACAAAAATGCTTTGTGACTTTGTTACATTTTTCATGGCAACAATAAAAACTTGGCTTTATTACCTACTTACACACAGCGATTCCTTCTGCCGGCCATCTTTGGCATCTCCTCCTCCTCCTGGCGCCTGGGGCACCAAGCCTGTCTTCGGCTGGCTAAATATTTATGCAGGCCGTCTAAGAAGATTGATGCTGCCTGGCCACAATGGCCAAAAAAAAAGAGCCATAAAAATACTGCTGAAAACATTTCACACCGATCTCCGAGTCACCGCATTCCTAACCGCATTAAATCTCTGCAAAGGGTATACAAACTTTGTGATGAAGGTTGAAAAGGCTAAAGACACTTAATCTTTTAAGTAAATTTTTTGTAGGACTGGGTAATGTTCCAGAAAGGTCATCACAGATTAAATGAATTAATTTAATAATTACGAATCCTGGAAAAATAGAGGCATTCTATTAAATTAATGCAATGTAAATGTAAATGTAAATTAATGTTACATTACAATTCAAATTTAATTTTATGATAAATATTAAACTGTTATGATATTGGTTCTATTCAATCACCTCTTCTTATCACTTCACTTGACCAAAACTCTCTTTAAAGTCTCTTGGTTCTTGGTTATGAGGGAGTCTTTACACCAAACTCTGTAATTTTTTACGTACCCTAATGCCTTATTATTTATGACTTCCTTTGCTGCTTTAATAGTCTGCGTTTTAGAGTATTCCCCCAACGGTTTGATTTACCGACCGACCTGCTGCACCCGGCTACATATATATATTTCACTTACAGCTACCGCATAGCATTATGGGCGAGGAACTGGCGTTTATCTTCGGAGCGCCCCTGGCCCCAGCCGGCCCCTTTCCCAGCGGCAACTACACGGTGCAGGAAAAGCTGCTTTCCGAGGCGGTAATGGCATATTGGACGAATTTCGTAAAGACCGGGTGAGTACTGGCTGCTGCTGGCCACTTCTTTGGTAAGCCAAAAGGCGGATGTGAAAAGTGCATTTGGAGAAAGTTAGCTGTTGGGGCTGGCGAAAGGGTTGGGCGGGGCCATCAACACCATCATGACTGAGAGGGGTCACAGTTGTGCATGCAAATGCTGATGCGAATCCGGATGCGGATGCGGATGCTGTGTGGGATATTCATGAGGGCCTGGAATGGCTGCGACTGGTGGCTTTGGTTTTGGCTTCGCCATCGGAGGCTCTGCCTTCCACTGTGGCACGTTCTGCAATCTGCAACGCTTGGACAGCGAAATGAATAGAATTTTTACTGCCGTTTTTATTATTATTCCACAGCCTGGCGACGACGGTCGCCGGTCGGCGGGACATGCAAATATTATTAGTTGAAGTGGCCAACGCTCGGGGGGGCTAAAAAATGAAGGCTGGCGAAATAGAAATGGGAACGGGTGCGGCAATCAAAACGAGAATCAGAGATCGTTAGCAGGACGTTTCGGCATTCGGCTGCCGGCCAAACAGCGGCAATCTCAGTCAGGAGATGGTGTGGTTATTGGCCATAACCATGTCATTTAAATGAGCAAATGAACGACCGGATTATGTCGATAAAAAGAGATTTCAGATTTTTCTGACTGAGCGGGGGTCATGCATGGAAATTGGACGATAACCCATCGAATGTGGTTTTCTTTTTCCTCTCTCTAGAAACCCAAAGGCTCCGTGGAAGGGCATCTTCCTCAACTCCCATGCCCTCGAATGGGATCGCTATGATCTGGACTGGCCGGAGTTTAATAGGAGAGGACAGGCCTACCTCAATATAGGTGAGAGTTCAAGACCCTAAAAGGTTTCTTAATGTATTATTTTTAATTTATTTTGTTATATTTTTAATATTTCCTTTTTTTTAAGGCATTCCACCAACGGTGGGCTATAAATACCGTCAGATCTACATGAACTTCTGGAACAAGGAGCTGCCAGACGAACTCAACCAGATTGCAGCCATTCAGGAGCAGCTTCATGGTTCCGGACACGAGGTAATCACGGGTCACATGAGCAAATATGGACCCAGAGACAGTGGGGGTGAGGATCCTGTTCGGACCCTGAAGCTGCTTCTACAGGAACCCAGCCTAGCCGGGCCAGGTCAGAGTGGGGAGTCCACGGAAACGGCGGCGGAGAATATGTACAATGCACCGCCGACCTTCGGACATGTCCACAAGGTGATGGGCAGCAATGACTTTGAGGATGTGGTGACCTCTACGAACCCCTTGAATAACGAAGAGGATCAGCCGCAGCCCCAGCCCCCCGAGACGGTGGCCAAGTCCGAGGCCACACTGCAGCTGCTGATCGCCTTGATAGCCATCATCATAGCCCTCAATCTGCTCATCTACGGAACCTTTCTGCTGCGCCAACGTCGCCGAAGAATCAAGACCCTACCTTTTCCGGCTCCCAAACTGGGGGGACACATCCTTAGCTACGACGGGGCCAATGATGAAGAGCTAAAGCGATGTAGCAAGTCACGCGATGGCGACGATAGTTTCGTGCTGGAGATGACCCGAAAGTCGAACACATACGAGGCCATCAAGACGGGTCAGAGGTCGCTCAGCTGCTCCACCGTGGACACCCACACCAAGGTATGCGAGTGGATGTCAGGACAGGAGGCTCCCAAAGCGGGCAGCTTTGCCACAGCCACGCCACCTCCCCCGCCTATGCTACCAGATGGGCGACTCATCATTTGCCAGGACATCGAGGTGGCCGATGCCGCCCTACTCATCCCCCAGCACATGCACGAGCCGCAGCACTACGAAATGCTGCTGCAGAGGCAGCACTCTGCTCTCACCGAGCCCAGCGATGATATCCTGCAGCAGCAGTATCACTCCAGGACCCATTCACACTCACACTCGGATCCCGTGGACATGATCTTGGCGGCCGACGAGCAGGTCACCAGCTTTGTGCACGCCGACGATGTGGATATCAATGTGACGAGTAGGGAGGATACCCATGGCCTGGATGCAATACCCCTAACGACAGCTCAGCAGCTGGAGCTACTGAGGCAACGCAACTACCCGAAGGTCCTGCCCACCGAACAGGATATAAGAGATAGCAATTACAAGCGCAATTCCCTGCCGCCTCAAAATTTCAATGCTCCAATGCCGCCGCCAAGGACCATTAGCAGCACTCTCGGCAGGAGGCGAAGGGATAGCAGCAATGTCACCACCTCTCCGCTCCAAGTGGCTCGCGACTGTGAAGCCGAAGAGGAGGAGTTGAAGGAACCCCAGATCACGCAAAACACTCTGATTGTGGGTCCCATTGTGCCCAAATCGCCGGCTTCCTCGCTGAAGCGCGCAAGAAGGGTGCCGGAGGCATCGGCTTTAGCTTCAGCTTCAGCTTCGGGGGCCGCGATGACCGCACTCAGTGGATCCTTTCAGTCCTTCGAGTCTGTGCCACCGGCCCACGAGACCACACCGCCGCAGGGCGAGCGCACCGAGTGCATTTACGCGATTGAGGCCAGTCCCACAAGTTGCAGCTGGTCGGCGCCCAATGGCGATTTGTACGCGCAGCCCATGAAATCGCCCTCGAGGAGCTCCCTGATACCCAGGCCCACTTACCACCAGGTGACGGCGCCCGGGGACTGCAGTCAGGTGGTAGGTGGCGGGGCAGCAGATGTAGGAGGAGTCGGGGAATCCCTTGGAGCTGCAGCAGTGGCGACGCCAAGCCGCATACCTCAATTGCAGCGCCCGGCTTCCGGCAAGGATTTCAATACAACAAACGCAACGGAAAGCAACGCAAATCCCATGGGATGCCAGCAGCGAACCGATTCCACAATATCATCTGGTTCGTCGGCATCCAACGCCTCATCTTGCGACTCATCTGCCTCCTCCTCATCCACAGGAACTGTACGCACCGAGCTGCAGCAGTTCCAGCCGCCGCCGCAGCCGCACGGCAGAAGTATTACGACCAATATATAGAAACACCCGGGAGCAGCAGCAAGAGCAGCAGCACCAGCCAAGAAATCCTCCAAAGGATTCCCGGGAAGGTGCTCCCCGTTGTGCCCGCAATGCGGCGACTGCTGCCTGCCAAATCCCATCCAATCCTTGTCGGCAGCACATCGCCTCGGTTTTCTCGGTCGGAATTTCATGGAGCCTGCGTGAATTTAATAATACATCTCGGTGTAAAGTTTATCTTCGGCTCGTGGTTAGAGCTCCGACTTCTGGCATTCTCTGGCCTCTCTGCGGCTAACTTTGTGCCGGCGTAAATTAGTTGGGAAAATTGCACTGGAGGTTGCCCAGGAGACTGCAGCGATGGCTCCCTATATCGATGTAAAGAGCAATAGCCGTAAAGGAAACTAATTTCGAGGAATATATAAAGCAAATATATATTTAGTTTAATAAAACTACCAAGGTTTATAAAGCTAATAAATGTAAGCCGCAGTATTTTATAAAAATAGTTCAAGATTTTTAAATATATGACTTAATAATTTTAATGTAGAAAGTTTAGCAATGAAAGAAAAATAGAAACCAACACAAGAGAACCAAATAATATTGAAATTAATCTTTTACGCAACACAAAAACCACACAAAACAAAAATGAAAAAAGTATTATAAGATAACTATTTTTATTCAATATTTTGTAAGTTAGGTTAACCATAAGACAACATGCGCAGCAGCACAAAATAGGAGAAAACCACATCGATGAAAGCCATTTGTATGCGGCTGATTTTACATTTATTCCCCTGACAACCGACAGCTGAAATGGCTGCAGCAGAAATTGCCAATAACAAATGCTGCTCGAATTTTGCCACCACTCGCTCACCAGAAGTTGTGTCAACTATTGTTGCCGCCAATTTACCAAACAAAAGCTACTTACGAACATTTTTGCCCCTCTTTTATGCTCCGGCTGCCGCTGCTCTTCTCTGGGCCAATTTTTGTTGCCAATACTCTTGCCGGGCTGAGGCAATTTCGGAGTGCCACCAACTTAATTTGCCACAACATTTCGCCAGCTATTTCACTTGGAAAAAAATTTCGCACCTCTGGAAAATATCTGTTGTTTCCTTAAGGAGTTTCGTCAGGAGAAAATTGGGTCTTGTTTTGTAAAAAAAAGTGTATTGTAAAGTCTAGAAATAGAATTTGCTTCAACAAATAATTCAAAAATAAAATGTATGATATAAAATTGTATCAGGGTCGTCACCATCAGTAACTGAATACAAATAATACCATTTAAGCTCTTTGTATTTAATATAATTTTTAGTTTAATAAACTATAAATATAATTTAGTTGATTCCATAGAAAATATTATAATAATTTTGTTTATAAGAATTCATTGTAATAAATATTTAACATCCCCGGTTATCTGTATAAATATTAAACATTTAAATTTAAAAAAAAATGAGGAACTCTATAAATTTTATGTAAATGCTTGCAAAATAGTTTTCCTTGAAATGAAAAGTAATTTTCCCCAGTGCCCCTCAGATAGACACACGCAGTGGCAGGCCATTTGGAATGAGGGGCTCTGGAGCCTGCTGGAAATCAGTTCAAATGTCAACATTTCTGTTGCTACACATATTTCAAATATTTGGCGTTTCGTGCATAGTTGTTAACTCTTCTCCAGTTGCTGATCCCCGCAGCCCCGCGGCCAGGACATCAAAGTTGCCGCTTCCCCTCGACACCGGAGAGAATAGTTGTGCGTTGTGTTGCTAAGCTTAGAGCCGTATCCTGTAGGATTTACTGCCTTGGCAGAAAAGTTTTTGCGTCGGCTTTTATGCCTTATTCCCTTTGTGGCGCATTTGTTTTCTTTTTTCTTATTTTTTTCGGTTTTTTTTTTTTTTTGGTTTTGTGCTGCGAATTGAGTTATTGTGTCGTTTTTGCCCAGGTCCTTTATGCAAATTGTTCTGTCTTCGAGCTGCTGCTGCTGTTGTTTTCGTTGCCCTCGACATCCTTATTTTTCCCCTTTACACAGGTTACGCAAAACGTCGAATGCGAAAGTTTGTCGCGAACTGCGGGCAAAATTGAAAATCTCCACCATAAACAGGACAAACAGAAATGTTTTCCCCTCGGAGCGTCCCCAAAAAATTTGTAATTAAATTGTTTGCCCCAACGGATTGTTTTTACCTTTTCATTTTGGTCCTTACAGTACGTCCTCCTCCCACAGGCGTTGGTCCCTTTTTGTTCGAATACTTGTTTGTCACTAATTTTGCCGGTGAAAGGACTGTCGAAAGAAGCCTTTGATTATGAGAAATCCTCTGGCGGAGCCATCTAATTGAGCAGCACAAAAACATCTTTATCACTGGGAGTCATTTGATCAAAATTAGTGCCTGAAATTGGTATAATGACCGATGGACCCAGTCAAAGACAACCCGATATGAATGGATGCTGTTGACATTTGTTTTCTGTACAAAGGAGAACCTGATCCTGGTTGCCGCTCCACTTTCCATTTACTTGGCTCGCCTATCTATCCATCTGAGGGATGTGGCCAGTATTTCGCAATTTTCTTCTCTTTCGTTTCTGGCCGAAGTTTATTTTTCACCCATGTAGGACGAATTCCTTCTGCCAAGTCTCTCAATGTCTGTGTGTATTCTGGCAGTGAAGTGTAAAGTGCGGGGAATGCCACTTGAATTGAGTAAACCCGAAGCTAACTTTTGTGGCAAGTTGTAAAGTGCTAAATGGAAGTCTGTTAGTTTGATAAGCGTGTAATGGAATTCGTGCGAGCAAAATTGGCAGTGCAGAGACAGAGTTCTCCACTCTTAATCACTTTACCAAATATTAAAAACACTTATACCCCATTAAATATTAAGCATTCGAATCAATTTAGTCAAATTTCCCACCCATCTCGGTTACACCAGCCTGAATAATTCATAATCTACCCGGAGTAACCGCACAAGCCGAATAGTTTGGCCCAACAAATCAAAGTTCCCAGCTCACCAGGCAGCAGCTGAGCCACAAGCAAAACCGAAACAGGAATAGGAAAATGGGGAAAATAGGAAAAATTAAATTCCCAAGCCATCCGAGTACTTGATAGTCCAAAAATTTGCTGACAACCGCAAATTAGAGTAACTCGAGAGTATATTAAAGTCAAATATGTAGAGGGCGGGCGGACCATAAATAACGAGAATGTAGGGGCAAGTACAGCGCAGGGCGGGAGGCGATTCATACATTAATACTCGTATAACGTTCTGGTCTCTGATTTGATTTACTGTTCGGGGACTTCCCCTGCTTTATGGTCAAATGGCGAGGGCCAAAGGGCCGGGGGGAAGGGGCCGGAATCTAACCGAGACAAATGCAAAGTTATGACAGGAAGGCCGTAAGGAAAGGCGAAAGAATAAACAGAAACAAAAACAAACCCCTGAGCTGGGTCTCTTGTTTTTATCGGCCTAAACTTAAATTGGATACGCAAAGGATTACGGTGTACATATTTAATCTTTTTTAATTGAAGCTAATTGAGAGCGACGTGGCTTATATAAAATGCATATGCCGTACACAATGCTTTTAATTGTGAACAGTTTTTTCGTTTTTTAATTAAGCAGCTTTATGCATCATGCCTAATTAATGCACTTTATTATTATTATTATTATTCGATTATTTATACATTTGCCAATTGCATTTGCGTTGGCCGCCATGTCTATCCCCGGGCAGAGGTCTTCGATTCATTGGCCTCACACAATAAGCTGGTTAAACATTCCGAAACAAAGCAAATGAGGACCCCGAATCCCTGTCCCCAGCAAACAAAGTAAATGCAAATAAAGGCAAAAACAGCGGCAGCGATGGCAAATAAACAAATATATGCAAATTATGTTCGGTATTTTCCCTCTCGAATGGAACGTTTGTTTGACTTTATAATGAAAATATTAATAATTCAGTAGGTGCCAAATAACACGACTGCATGCGGACATGAACAAATGTAAATAATTTAAGGCGCGGACAATTATTGTAGCTTATCCCCATTATATGTTTGATGAAAATAAGCAAATAAACAATAAAACTATGTGAGACGAAATTAAACATCATTTGAGTTGATTTCTTTAACTTAACAATGAATGGGTAATTATTTATTGAATTTGCTTATCCTTCATATAATTATACGGTCTGACATATTATAATTTGATTTAAAAACAATTTCCCAGCAAATATTCTCCAAAAGTGTTTACAATGACAACAATAAAGAGCGAGTTCTGAAACACAATTTTCGGTACAAAACGGAAATTGTTTTATTAATTGCATTTTGTGACTAGACAGAGGACAAAGTCATTAAGGACATCAAGTACGTAAACGGATTTGCTGGTTGATAATTTCATGCTGCGAGAATTAAATGTAATTTTGCGGTTGAATTTGTAGGCGTGTGCGCATGTGTTAAATGCAAATTATTCGCCTCGAAAACCTCAATGCATATAAATTCGTAAATGAACAGAAATCGCCTAGAACACAGGGCACAATAATAATAACATAAATATTTAATTAAACACGATTTTTGTTGTGCTTGCTGTGTCCCTCAGTGATATCTAATATTTTTTTTAATTAATCCGCTCCACTGTTTGTTTATTTGTTTGTTCTGCGGTTGAAAGCTCAATGGGTTGTAAGGCATAAAATAATATGCAGAAATTTATTTAAATTTAATCATAAAAGAGTGACACTTCTTTGGTAAATATGTTAGTTAGTTTTGCATTTCATATTCATATTCTATGGCTTAGATCAATTAGTAGATGGTTCCCCCTTTGCTGTATATCAGAAACATATTTGAATGGTAAACATTGTGGGCAATGGACAAAATAAATGCTCCTCTCTCTGCATAGCACATTGCATGCAGCTAAAAATGTAAACAAGTGCCCCATTTGCATTTACATCTTTCATAGTTTTTCGTTGCTTTTATTAAATTTATAAAATTCAGGCAGGATAGTAGCTGCTGCTGCTGTTTGCTAGGATCCTTGGCGAGTCAGCACGCACTGGCGGAACATTCCCTCTACGTATCCACAGGGACACTCACACGTATGAGATTTATGGCAGAGCGCGTTTTATTTATATATATTTTATGACTTTTGTTGTTTTCATATTTTCCCTCTCTCGCTTCTCTATCATAAATATTTTCCCTTTGCCGCTGTTGCTTCTCGGAAAACGAAAGCAAAACTACAATTACAATGAAAAAACATATACAGATAGGGGGTGTCCGCAGGCCAAAGGGAAACTTGGCAGAGATCCTCTAAAAGTAAATAAAAGTGTAGAAAAGCGCAGGAAACTTTATAGGACGTGACTTGGACAAACTCATAGTGGAAGGAATTTGATGTAAAAATATATTTAAGAAATGTAAAATTCATAATCAAACTGTTTTTAAGAATTAAATATACATTTTCTGAACTACAAAGAATTAAACATCCAAAATGTTTGTGTTTACTATATCCTTCTCAATCTCAAAGTACATGTAGTAAGTTCCACTTGAAATAACCATTTATTCCACTGTTCAGCAAACAGAGTACGCCACTCAGGCATGGACATTGAGTTTTCCAACGCCCACAGCTCTGCTGCTCCTTCCCTCCTTCCCACCGCTCCTTGCTTCTTGCTCCTCCACCATCCACCCACCCATCCCTTTGAGTGGCAATTAACGCCCATGATATTGCGCTTCGGTTGCATGTGGAATGTGCTGGCGGCATGTGGCGTCATTGGGATTGCCATGGAATCAGCATCGACGTTGCCAGCGCTGGGTGTTAATGCGCCAAGTCACTACGCGCCACTCGCATTGGCAGCCGGCTGGAATTTTATTGTTGCCTACTTTGCAGGGTCCTTTTGCGTTTACTTGGCATTTAATTTGCTTATTACCAACTTACGCAGACAAAGCGGCCATCGTCGCGCTCGTTGTCGCCATCGTTGCCCCACTTTTGTCCAAGTTTGTTGCAATTTGCAATTTGGGTCGCTGTCTGCCATGCCCTCCGCCCTCGAGTCCGCACGCACACACACAAACACACATATTTGTCGCTAATTTGGCGAGGCAAGTCTTTTGGCTTCCATCCACGCAACCCGCAACACGTCCTTCTGCCACGGAAAATGCACCCTCCGCGTAATTGTTTGGCACCAATTGTTTTAAATGCTCGACGAGCGCTCACAAATTGCTTCGCCGACGCCGCAGCCAGTTAACTGAGCTGAGTGCACTTACACTCTGCTGTCAACAGTTTGATCGGAATCGAATTACGTTCATAAAATCGTAAAAAATTTAATTGCAGCGAACTCTACGAAAACATCGAATGGTGAACAATATTTGTATTACATTGGATTTTGTGCCGGAATTTTAATAATTCAGTCAATTTCGTTCACTGATTTGCATTGTAATGGAATGGCTGTAAAAGTGCTTTTCAAATTAATTTCTACAACAGATTTAAATTGGATTTTCATGGGTCATTATTATAAACTGTTTGTTATTTATTACAGCAATGCTTTTCATTTCACATAAAGAATACTTAAATAGCTGACATAAATTCAGCTTACTTAACTCGAAGAGTAAAGAGTAGAGTGAAGTTTTGTCTAGGACAATTATTTATTTTAAGTTTCACTCACACAATCGAAAAGCAGTTTTGCTGTCTAGTGTTTCCGTGACTGCAAGAAATTGAAAATGTTTATATTATAAACAAAGAGAAGGCTGCCTGCTGCTGCTGCTGCTGCTGCGTGTTTTTGTGCGTTTCTGGCTTGAACTTTTCCGCTTTCAAGTCGAAATCGATGCGCATCAATATTCAATATGTTGCTTTTACTGGCGCCACGCCCCCAACCATCAGTTGAGCCCGCAGAATGGGCGGCTGGGAAGGCGAAGCCACAAGGAGCACAAACCCAATCATGCAACGCAGTTTTCGCCATCTGATGTTTGCTTTACGTAATGGAATTGTGCGGTGAATGCCGCGTGCCACATTTTCGCCTTGTCTTGCCCCCGATTTACCCAGACTTCCGCTTGCCCTTTTTTCCCCCCTTTCAGCCTTTGTGACTTATCGCATGTGTGTGCGAATTTTTCTTGGCTCGCCATATGTCGGATCCATCCTTGAAAGCCCTTTCAATTGCTTTCCATCGGCTCCCTGTCAACATTCCTTTGCTGCGCTGTTTATTCTCGATTTTAATTAAATAAAAATATGCATATGACGACTGGCAGCAGCAGTTAATGGGAAACTCAATATAAGTTGATTATAATTACTATCTGCTCGACGCAGATGCGCCGCAGATAGATAATGAAATATTCGAATGATTCTCTAATTTCATTTGGCCAGTCAATTGTCGGGGACGTTGATTAACAACAGAAGATCTTAATTAAACGAGCCATGCTAATGGCAAATTGAAAGCCTAATGAATACATTTCGATTCGGTTTGGCTGCACTTTTTCATTATATACAGCAAGTCGGAGAGTTAGATGGAAGGAAGGATGGATGGATGAGTGGCTGAATATTGCGCATACGCCCTGTTGTGCAACAAAGCAGACACGTGCTCGTATTAGCAGCCAGCTAAGTGCTGTTATTCTACAGTTTTACACCACAATTACCAGCTCCCACACACACGGGCAACGTGTCAAAATCGACACCGCTCCCCCCTCAGACCTTGCGCCATGTAACACCCGTGAAACATCCATACCCACGGATTACACCGCCCTACGTGTCCCGGGATGCCCGCGTACGTGTCGAATTCCAAATAGCAACGCCAGTCATAACTGTAAGACAATGTCTGCGTGTGATGTGATGACGGGTACGTTGTCACGCAGCTGAAGGGGGAAGCTGCCAGGGGAGGAGATGGAAAGAAGCCAGGTTCCGGGGGACAGCTACCAGTGGCAGGGGGGCGAACGTGTGGGTGATGCAAAGCAGCACTAGTTAGTATGTCATGTGCATGTTGGCATATTTCGCTGGAGACTTACCTTCAGGTCCGCCAACTCATCCTCTAAATTTTCCTTCCCTTTGAGACACTTTATACCCTTCGTTAGGGTGTTGGTATTTGGAAATGGTATTCCTCAAGCCTTGCGGCAAGTTATTTTGAGTTGTTAAGTGAGAGATCCAAGTTCTTAGAATAAATACGCAATCATAAAACATATATTTAGCTTACTTTCGACTTTTGTAATTATTTTGCAAGAGCATTACTTTATGTATTCATTTCGTTTATCTTTTCGTTGTGGCCTCGCTCTAAACTTGTGTAACAACGTAATCATATCAGGGTAAAATTTTGCCAACACCAACCACCCCCCTAACTCCCACACACTTCACCCACTGCCCATGGAGTGTTTTCTCGTGTTTTTCAAAAGCGCTACAACTTGTCCTTCCAGGCTCCTCTTGTTGATGCTGATGTTGTTGTTGTCATGTCTTAGTCATGGCCTTGCTGCTGGTAAAAAAAAGGATTGTGCGAACATCTTAACCCACTCAAGAAAAACGCCCAAAATTGAATTTAAAGTAAGCTGCAATCTGCTTAAGAGCTAATCACACGATTCAGAAGCTTTTCTCAGCCACCATTTAGAGACTTCTTTGGGGAAAAATACAAGCTAGCAGAAATAAGTCAATAAACGTATCAGAGGACGATTTAAATGGATAAAAATAAGGTGTTTATTATTATTTATTTAATTTAATTTAATTTATTAACAAATGCTCAACACTCTCCTTTGCTAATGGTGTGAACAAACTTGCGACAGATTGTGGCACATGTTAGGTGCAGACGACTTCGCTTACTGGAACATCAATATGATGTCAATTATTTTTGCGCCAGCAGTCAACTTGTTTTTCGTAAAATTACACACAGAAAATAAGAGTATCCAAAATTTAGAAAATCTTTGTTATATTTTCAGAAATGAAAAACATTTCATTTTGAAATTATAGTTATTTATTTTTGTGCAAAAGTTTCAACCAAAAAAATTAAAATTGTAATACAAACAAAAATAATTTACATGACATTTCTATTTTGTTTTAATATCTTTAATTTTAAATATTTTTTCAAGCCAACTTCTTTTCCAAAAAGTAATAAATAAGTTTACAATTAAAATTATATTCCTGAATATTCCGAAGAAAAACTTTATATTCCAACAAAAATACTTTGTTTTTTGTTAAATTCATTTAAGTAACATTTCAGAAATTTCTAAGATTTTTCTCAGTAGAATAACACACTCGACCCGCCAGCAAACCGAACCCATTTCGAGTACGTCAAACCTTTGACACATTTGCAGTTGCTGCTGTGCGGGATGACTTGAAGGTGCGGTCGCTGGGGAAATGCGGTGTCCCGTCGGAATAATGAACACACACACACCCCTCGAGTGGCGCACAGCCAGCGGTTGGAGGGGGAAAAACCTCGGGGGAGAATGAATGCCATCAGCGATGAGAGTACTGCATGTTAATTGCCAAAAATAAAGTAAAGCAGGGGCGACAACAATTTCGAAATGGCTGCCTTTTTTCACTTTGGCACAAAAGTATTTTAATTGCTTTGTGCAGAGCAGGCAGGAGGCTGCGGGGGGTTCGGATAACGACAGAATGGCGAATCACACAAATAAAGAGGAATTCTCAAATGGAATTTATAATCACCGGAAATGAAGAGAGGTGAAAGAGGCAAACTTTCTTTTGCTATATTAATTGAATTAACACATTTACCATTTGGCAACGTTTGGCTTTCTTCCCAAATTCTAAGCCACAATTGTCGAAAAGAAATTTCGAATTGAATAACAAGTGGGGTATTTTTTTTATTGAATTATGTATGCGTTCTTTAAGAATTTTACAATTTAAATATAATAAAACACCAGCTTACAACGAATTAAGTTGAATAAAGTAAAAATATATTTACTAAATTTTTTATCTTCAAAAGGAAAATACTTGCAATGCATATCATAAGTCACAAGTTATTATTTTTTAATTTTTCGCATTCTTTAAGTTTATTTTCCTAAGACTTTCCTTCACTTTATAGTTTTCCATTAAATATAGAATAATAATATATAATAATATGTAAGTAAAAATAAATGATATATTTATTTTGTAGATGCCAAAAATTGTATTTGTATTTTATAATATATTTTTCATTACATTATTTTCACATTTTTACAAAACATTTACTCCAATACTTTTAATATAAAATTTGTATAAACAAATGCAAAATGTTTACAATAATATATACAATGTGCCCTTAGAGTTGCCACAGTAAACGTCACTGTTTTCGAATATTTTATTTCAGGCCCCCAGAAATGTGAAATCTGAAATGTAAATTAATAAGTGTCTCTTCGAAACCAGACGACGACTCCCGTTCAACTGCTGCAGCTCAACAGAGACGATCGCCATGTCGAAGGAAGATTCCAGTCCTGCCAGTCCGGAGACTTTTTCTCAGGAGACCGAAATTTCAGTGGGTCGCGGACCGCGCTGGACCCAGAAGCAGAAGAACTCCGGCGAAGGAAACTCAGGTGACGACAGTAGCAGCCAAGGCAGCGGCGGCAGCTCAGGTAACAGCAATTCTGGCGAAGGCAGCGAAGACCTCGGCTCAGTCAGCTCAAAGGATCAAGCGACTCGATCAAATCCCCAGCAGCAGCAGAAAATCCAAAATGATCCGCGCTTCCGGATCCGGCCGACACAGCAGGTGATCTCGGCCTGCACTGGGGCCATGATAACCGCCTGCTTTATGACACCGCTGGACGTGATCAAGACTCGCATGCAGTCGCAGCAGTCGCCGTCGCACAAGTGTTTCTTTTACTCCAATGGCCTGATGGATCACCTCTTCCCCTGCGGACCCAATGGTCAGTCCTGGAAGGCCAGCAAGCGGCGGAGGCGGCCACAGTTCCACAGTACCTGGGACGCCCTAATGAAGATCAGCCGGCACGAGGGACCCGCCGCCCTGTGGTCCGGCCTGGGACCTACGCTCGTCTCGGCGCTGCCTTCGACTATTATTTACTTTGTGGCCTACGAGCAATTCAAGGCGAATTATATGCAGTTTTACGAACGACACTTTAAGAGCAGGACGCCACAGGCGCAGGTACTAGTTAATGGGTAGGTAATCTGTCCCGGGATATGGGAAAAACTTAATTCCATCTTAAATTCTCTGCAGAAATCCCAGTGAGGCCCTACCGCCTGCGGTGCCCATGATGTCTGGGGTAACGGCTCGTATCTGTGCCGTTACGGTGGTGAGTCCCATTGAACTGGTACGGACCAAGATGCAGGCCAAGCGCCAGACGTATGCCCAGATAATACAGTTCGTTAAGAATGTGATCGCCCTGCAGGGCATCCGGGGATTGTGGCGTGGCCTGAGACCCACGATCCTTAGGGATGTGCCTTTTTCGGGGATATACTGGCCCATCTATGAGTACTTGAAGCTAAATCTGGGAAACCATACACAGCCATCGTTCAGTCGGAGTTTCTTGGCTGGCGTGCTGGCGGGCTCCGTGGCCGCCTTAGTAACCACTCCATTTGATGTGGTCAAGACCCATGAGCAGGTGGAGTTTGGGGAAAAGGTCATTTTTACGGACTCGCCGGCACGGGATCTGGGCAAGCGGCCTGGAACCTTCAGCCGACTGAGGGCTATCCATAAGATGCACGGAGTGCGAGGACTCTTCACAGGCTGTGCACCCAGGCTGCTGAAGGTGGCACCCGCTTGCGCCATCATGATCTCCAGCTTTGAGTACAGCAAGTCCTTTTTCTTTAACTACAACGTGAGGCATAACAACGAGGCGCTGCTGATAAGCAATCCGAAGGCCGAGTTTCCCAAGGAGGACTAGCAGACGTCTTTTTATTCAAAGTAAACAGCTCATATTTTATGTAATCCCTCGGCTCGGAGCCCAATCCAATATCCCAATTAAGCTGGGCAACGCTTTACGTGTGACGTCGGAAAATCAATTTGCATTTTCGCAGCTTTAAGGACTTCGAAGCGGTGGCCTGTTGCTCGACGTGGGTTGAGTTTCCTTTTTGCCCGGGTTGACTGTTAATGGAATATTCATTCATTTGCATTAACTGCAATTTGAGCGAGCGCAAAAGGGAAATTAAACGGAATGGCTCAAGGTAAACGGTCTTAAAAGCTCCAACACGGATCTCGTTTTTCTTCCGCGTACCGCCTTTAAACTGCATTTTCCCAATGTAGTTAATCGAATTTCCTTTGTTGGCCGGTCACGTTTCGCCACAGTTTCCACAAAGGCAGTTCGTGCCCGGTGGTCAAAAATATATGTTTCGGTGATTGAGTCCGGCAGGAAAACTATAAATCTCGACTGGAAAATATAAATCAAAACTAAACCGAGTAATTAAGAAGTGTTTGTTTGCCTTGGGCCGAACTTAATTGCATTTCGGTAGGGTTTTTGTTATTCGCTCGAATAATTCGGCTATCACAAAAAACTGTCCAAGCGAAAATTGTAATTTTTTGTTGCTTTGTTTTGTGTTTGTGTATGTCCTTTGTTTTTATTAAGGAGGCAACAAAGTACACAAAGCTCGGCCAAACGACAACAAAAACTACGGAAACAGGATGCCAGGGAAGAGGGATGGCAATGTAGTAGGCAATGTTTTGTTGTTTCCATCTCTTCGTCCTTCTGGTTGAGGGATCTCTCGTGATAGTGATGAGTTTGCTCTGTGATTTTGACAGGGTCTCGCAGTGAGGGAACTGTGATATTCTTATTGTTTATTTTCATTTCACCTTATTTAATTGTTTGCATTCGGTTACAAACCAGCAGCAAGTGTCAAAGTGCGGCCAAGGCAATTATGGCCATTTTTCTGCAGTCAATTTGTGGCTGTTCAATTAATAGCTCAGCGTTTCGAACCGAAACCGCTGATGAAATAATTGGGAAATGGTCTGCAGAGGGAATAATTTAATTCTTTGAAATTTCAGTATAATATTATTATTCTTATTTAAAGTTTCTCTGCCAATTGCCAACTATTTAAATAAAACACACCCAAGAACCCACTCCTTTTGTTTTTCTTTTATTCCGTAAAATCACATTATTAAAAATACTTAACCGCGCCAGGCCCGAGGGAAGCCGGCTTAATGCTCAACATTTCATATTACCCCTTTTTTTTGGCCATATTGGTATGCTTGCTGGCCAACGAAAATTGCCAATAAAGCGAATTAAAATATGCTTTCATAAAAATAATGGAAATTAAATTTAAGTGAATATCTCATTTGTTTTCGTATGGCAAATTTTTTACTCAACCACACCGAAGGACCTCTGGCTACTGCACTCCTTTTCTTCCCTTTGTCTTCCCAGTTACTTTGCTGGGGGCGGCCGCTGGTATTGGTTGTGGGGGCGTGGCGCATGTCTATATATTTCCCGCAGGCTGTTGCTCGCCAGTGTTTTTTGTTGTCAGCATCAAAAATATTTTCCCTGCCGCAAAGAGCAGAAACAAGAAATAAAAAAGAGAAACAAAATGCGAGGCAGGCAGGAAAAAAGCTGTTGATAGGGAACAGAGCCCCTTAACCGTCCGTGTGTCCTTGTGTCCTTCAACTGTCCCTGGGCCATCCTTCAACATTTGCCTGCTGTGTGTTGTCATCCTGCGAATTCCATCGTTTTTTTTCCCTCTTGCCGTATTGTATTTGCATTTAATTGTGGCATTAAAAATACACCGGAATACGTAGAAATACGGCCTGGGCCTGGTCGGGATCCGGATCTTTATTTATGGCCAGTCCGTCCGTCTCTGTCGGCAGGCAGTCTATCTCATTTCTGGCCCTGTTTTTGTCCACTCACCATTGACATTGTGTGGGCGTGGCCGTGTGAATGGATATTCGATTTATTTGCTCCATATCCCTCGCAGCTCCCACTCGCATCCTGGCGAACACAAACAAACCGGGGGGGCCATGAAAATGATTTAAGATTGGATTACTCGGTGACAAAGTGTGAAGATATTAAAGCCTTGACAGTGTCACCGATTGACAACTAATGAACTGTTAATTGACTAATCAAATCAAGCACGCTTAACCGGGCGTTAATATGGCTTTCGGCTTTCTTTGTTGTTCAGTTTACATAAGTATTATTACCTCCATTATATATATTAGTTACTGGTGAGTTTAAAAAACTTGGACATGTTTCATTTTAACCTTTATTAAGATTTAATAAACGAATACTAATTGATTAAAAAATAATTATTTAAAAGTATCTCAACTATTTCCTCTTTGGTTTTGAAGGAAAACAGTTTTCTATCTATCTAAGCTAATTTATTATTTTTAAAATTAAAAAACGCTTTTCAAGTCTTAATCCTAACCTAACCTTTTCTATGTTTCCACAAACAACATTTAAATTTGTACTATATTTTTATTTTCCTATTTATCTAAAGATTTCTATCTTCCAATAATACCTCTAATTAAAATTAATATTTCTCCTCCCTGTATGCTGCATTCAATTGCTTCCCAATTTTCCCCCGACGAGTCCACAAAGGGTTTGATCCTACTGCAGCTCCGTTTCAAAAACTATTTGCTTAATTGTTTAATTTTATGCTCGGAGTTTGCTGAAACTTTATTAAAACGCGTAATTGTGTAAGGCAAAAGGCCAAGGCGGGAAGCGGAAGGCCTTCCAGCCTTTAGTTAGTTAAAACTTTCCTTTTCTGAGAACCAAAAAAATTTCTATTTCAGCTTCGGTTACTCTTTATCCTGGTCAAACATCCGTTTCGGTTTGGTCCTTCGCGAAGGCTAATTGTTGGCCCTTGCATTGCGTAAAGGGGGTTGGGGGGAAAGCGCTCTTTTCTTTCCTTCTTGACCTTGCCCCGGCAAGTGTTTAATTAATTTCCAGAACAGAGGCAAATAAATGGCAGGCGGTGCCATTGGTGGCGCGAGTTCAAATGAAAATGGGCAGCGGACGGACTTGAGTCTATTTAAAAATGAGGCCGAATTTTTCACACTTCATGGCCATGCATCATCAAGTGAGACGCAGGATGGCTCCCAGGGCGTCTTTAAAGGGCACAGGATTCTATTTTTTTAATTAGCGAACCCTTTGCTTTGGTTATCCCTTTTTTTTTTGGCGGGCCGCCTGTTTGCTCTATACCTGAGCACGCAGGATTTTTAATTAAAAAGCACAAAATTGACAGGATGAAAAAATAATGTTTACCTTTTGCCGTCGCCGTTGCTGTCGCCGCCGTGTTGGTCGATTGTTTGACGGGGCTTTTGGCAGTCCCTCCAGGATTTCTTACTCAATTCCAGTAGCCACTTGATTATTCAGATTCCACACACTCGAGGCTCGGGACTCTCTGTAATCAGCATGGTCATTTTTTGCATATTTTAGCAAATGTTTTGTTCGCGTTTGTAAAAATCTAATTGCGGTTAATTTGGCTCTTTATAAATGCAGGCCCCGGTCCCAGCCCTTCCACTTACTTAACGCCGGCCACAAGTTATGCGAGGTTGCCTTGTTTTTCTAGCAATTTTGGCTTTCGGGTTTCCTTCCTCGTGGCCGGCTAAATTATTTAAGCGATAATGGGGCGTAAAAGTCATAACTTTGGGGCTGTAAATTGGGGGCTTTCTTGAAGGTTCCGTTTGCTTGGGTTTTGGGTCTGGTCCTGTCAAGTGCATTAAACATGAGGCAAGGGTTCGCGCCAGCTTTCCGTGTTTTGTTTTTGTTTGCGGACTTTAGAGCTTATCCAAGTGAGATAATTGGCCAAGCTTTTGCCGGGAATCGCTTTATCAATTGTTGTATATAATAGCCAAATGGCTATAGCTATAGCTTATTCCAAATGTAATTTATGGTAATCGCCGTCTTAATAACAAACCAATTAGAAACTTTCCCATAATTTAATCAGATTTACCAAGTCTGCCTGTCTGCCTGCCAGCCTGCAGAATTTGTCTTTACATCGCACAAGAGCTGTTTCCAGGAAGAAAACTTAAAGATTTTCCCTTTTTTTCTTGCTGCTCTTCTTACGTCACGGTACGTCTGCTCCGTTTATGAATAATTCATGAGGTAACTTTATAAAAATAACGCACAAATGGCACTAAAACAAGGCAAGTGGAAAGGCCAACTTTTAAGCAGAATTCTAAATGCTCTGAAAGTGACACAAACGGAATTGAATTGTGATTGCGAATAATTTAGAACGGAATAAGTGTGAATTTTGAAGTACTGGAAACCCCTTGAATATATTAATTATAAATATTTATAATATTTAATATATAATTCAAGTACAAATTGAGACAACTTTTAGCTTTATCAGTGAAATAAAGCATATATTAGTCGTGATTATTGTAATTAATATTTTAAAATATTTTAATTACTTTAGATTATAGTTAATATTCCTCATTTTCCTCTACAAATACTAAAAGCGCGTCTAGGAAAGTGCCAAAGAAAAAGTTCTGCCTAGTCCTTACCTCACCTAAGCTCACTCACGATACTAAAAATTTAAAAAATTTGGAAATTTTAGATGCTTCTGTGCTTGTCTGTGTATGTGAGAACCAACCGTTTATGATGAAGAGAGAAATGCGTAGGGAAGGACCTGCAAAAAGAGGATACAAGCCGAAAAGCAGCTTAAAGCTTTAAAATAATGCAATAAATTATTAAATTTATTTAGGAGCGCAAAAACTTTGCTGTGGCAATTTACCAAAATGGTCGCAGCAATCGTTTAAGTGCAATTTGCATATTCAACAGATTTTTTAAACAAAAAGCAGAAAAAGTATGAAAAAACCACAAGCAAACGAGGCCCCAACATATCATATCAGGCTGAAGGAGAACTGGATGGAAACTTTGAACTTCACCTTTTGTTTTTTGGCCCATCGCAAACTTTGCTGCGGTTTGTGTGTGTTCAATTTGCATACCGAGTTGCCGTGGCGCCCCCGCAATCCCCCTGCCACACCTCATTTGGAATTGCTAAATTTTTATTTCGATGGCACCTCGTATGCAAATGAGTTCAGCAGGAAGTGGCGGGCGGATCCTGTTGACCCGGAACGTAGGTACTTCCTCTTTGGACAAGTTGCTTCATTATGTCAGCCGAATGGTGCCTTATATTTGTTAGATAAACAGCGAAAGAGGAAATTAATTAAATTAGCAGCGGAGTGTTGATGAATATTTAAGATGCCATTAGATTAATGCACAAAGTTTTCACCGTCTGTGTGTCCAATTTAATTGCTGTAATTGAATATTAAATTTATATTTTGTAACTCGTAATGACTTATTCCCCCCGTTGTCATTTCTCCAAAAAAGGAATTCCCATAATTATACGGGAAAGGGAGCTGCAAGCTGAGCAAAATGTGAATAATCTGATAAATATGTGGTAAGCTGCTTATTATTCACGATAATAACCATTAGCATTTCTCAAAGTCACTGCATAATTATGTAAGCAGCTTTGAAAAATGTCATTGTCATAAGGAAGATACCTCAGTAAGCGGATATTAATTTCGCTTTCGCATTTTAATTGCGCCCCAGCATACACACACACGTGCTCCTTTTTTATCTTTTGGCTTAAATTCCCATCGCTTACCTTGACAACGGGGGCTCGGTTGGTATTATACATATATACGCTCCATGCCATTCCGTCAGCAGGAACCTTCGAAGGTGCCAGGAACAGGGAACGTAACAGCGACAATATGAGCCTGATGGCCAATGACAGCGATGCCAACACCATGGACATATCCTGCAGATGTCAGACGTCCGCTGACAGCCAGCTCTTGCCGGGCACGGACCCAATCCACTAACGGCAGAAGCCTGTCCGGAAACATTTTTGACTTATGAAATATGCTGAGCAGTGTAGAGCGTGCGGAACAAGCTGTCAGACGAAGGAGGGTCGGGTCCTTGCTCCGTACGCTTCTGAAGTGGTTTGTTGCTTACTTTTGACCATGTTTTTACAAGAGCAGAGGGAAAGTAATGTGCACTTGGAAAAAATGTCACTAATTTTTCGTGAATGTGTTATTTTTCCAGCATTTCCAACATTTGAATTAAGATTTTAAGGGCTTGTGGCAGCTTCTGTCTGAGTGTAAGCACTTGTTTTATGAAGTGCAGTGGATGTGAGTATCGCTCCTGAGGCTAAAGTTGTCAACAGCTTTACATCCCCTCGTCCTTCTAATCTCGTATAATGCATTTTGTAGCCCTTGTAATTTAGTTTGCAGTGTGTGTGTGTGCTTTTTTTTTACTAGTTGAAGGCGACGGGGACAACGACTAATGACTTGGAATTTGTTTGCCCGCCAGCCAAATGAGCATGTGTGCCGGTCCTCCTCTTCCTTTCGTCCTCGAAAACTCTCTCTCTCGTTGTGTAAGCCGGCTGTTGTCGCTTCTGTTTGCCATTAACGCCTGTTTCAGGGCAAAAAAAAAATAAGAAATATAAGAAAAAGTCCAGAGAAACTGCAACTTAAGTGCAGGAGAAGCGTGAAAATCATTAAGCTGCAGCTGCTGCTGCCCACACACACACACACACACTCTCCCGGAGAGAAAAACTAACTGACAGAGACTCTGACACAAAGAGGGAAATGTATTCCCGTCCCACATGACGTATGAGTTATGCAGATAAATTTCATGCCACATCACTCATACGACCCATAAACTTTAATTACATCAAGCGCTGCAGCGGGATTTAATGAGGAAATATGTACTTTTTGGCAATACTTTGTGTAAAAAATTATTTTTAATATTTAATATTATTATAAAACTTTTATTTCCTGCCCTTGTATATATAAAGCCAAGATTCTCTTGTTAATAAACATGTTATATATATATATTGAAATACAATTTTCTCAATCAGCCAATTATATTTTTACCCGCATATTACGTTTCCTTTATTGTCCTATCAGCCAAGGACAGTTTGTACTAGACATGCTAGAAAAAAAAATATATAAGGAGTAGCTCAATAGGCAATTATCAGGCATATTTACAAATTGGACGTAATATACTGCATGGTGCCGAGGTTTCAGGTTTAGCGGTTGCCACTTTTGGCCAGGTCGGACTGACGATTATAGTGTAGCTCGTTGTTTTTTCAGTACTTACATCAAATAGTGGTTTCCACGTAGTAGAATTACCAAACGAAGGGTTACGTGACACTGTAAAGTATGTCAAAATGCACAAGAAATAAAGCTTCATTTTTGTCTTGACCTGGCTAACAACTAAGACAATGGATTAAGATATCGAGCTATAAGTTGTGTGATGCTAGTCTGAAATGTTTCGAATAGATTCGTTTCACTTGATTGGTTAAACCAAATCGAATTGATCCAGCTATGACATTCCATTTTGAATAAACCTTTTTCAGTTGCCAATTCTATACTAGTCACTAGATTTATTTTTATTAAAAAACCCTTTTATATTTTGTTAGTTTGTTGCATTAACATTTTGTTTCTCATCCAAAATCCATGTTATTATTCTATTAAAAAAAGAAGGAACAGGTGACACTGTTGGTAATGCTTGTTGCTGCTTAAGTTTTTCATTTAATTTAAGCCTTAAGTTATTCAATTTACATTCTGTAATATAAAAATGTAATTTATAAATTAATATCTTTAAAATATTTGTGGGTTTTAATTACCTTCTGTTGTGCATTGGGAGTTTGATGTTCTAAACTTATTAGACAGTTTATTAAGAGTGTCATCTGAATATCGTAAATGGGTTAATTAAAGTACAATTTTATTCATTTAGTTATTTTAAGTGTACCTTTCTCGGGATTAGCTGATTTTTTTATTAGCTCTTGCTGCCCTTTAATAAATAGAAAATTTAAAATTATAAGAAAGCTTAACAAAAGTCGCTGCATATTGATTTTTTCAGACTAACTATAGACACCAAGTGCAAATAATTTGTAAAATTTAAAATTACACTTCAAATGCCATTGCGAACCAATTTGCAATGCATTTATTTTAAAGAAAACTTATCTTCGACCTTCAAAGCATATATGATACCATATTCCTTTGTCTTATAATTAAGCAGGTTAAAAAATATAAACAATTAATTACCGCAGCCATTGGAAATTTACACGTTGAACACAAAAGACATAATCACGGTCATAAAAGCTCGACCACAAAGCCCATTGAGGCCAATATCTCGTTTGTTTATGCACAATGCTCTTAATGAACAACGGAAATTGGCGGCCATTAAAGAGCATTTCCAATAAAAATAAATCAAGTGGACAAAGCCAAAATAAAAAAAAAAAACTGTACTACATGTATGTAGTTTAATATGCAGGAGCTCTCAGAACTTCAATTTAATGGGTTTTAGCTACGGCTCTGAGACAGGCCAACTATTTATGGTTCGAATTAACTTGCTTTTTTTTGCTGGGAGAGGGAAATTCGCATATGAATTGTCCATTAAAATATAAATATTTTAAAAGGAATTAGGAAAATCACAATAAGTTTGATCAGCTAGGAAAATCCCTTTTAATAATATTTAATATTGAACCGCGCTTTAGTATTTTGTACAGAAAAGTCTACATTTTCTGCTTGTGTATAATATCTCTGTTAAATATTTAAGCAATTAATTGCTCAATTTTCAATTACAGATTAATTTAATTTATATTTAAAGACCCGTCTCATAATTTAAATCCTTTCGATTGCCCACCGAGCAATAATTCAGTTTGAATTCAAGACCATCCATCCGCTCGCTCCACCCAGCAATTGTGCAATGCTTAAAACATCACAGTGTTCTGACATTGCTGGCAATATTTTCCCCCAATCCGCAGTACTATAACATATACATACTATATATACATATGTGTACGGAAGCATACATTTATGGTGGCTGATAAATAACGACGCAATTGACTTGAAATCGCGACCGCTTTTACCGCACTCACTGCGAAAGGGATGCCGCGATGTAAGGCAACAGGACTATATATACCAGCAATACATTATATTCGGTTTGTATGTATGTTTGTGCCCAGTGATGGGAACAGTTGACATATGGCCTCAAATAAGACTGCCTTTGGCCGCACAAACTGATCGATGGGCGATGAGTTTTGTGGCTCGGTTGTTTGTTCACCTGAAGCTCAACAGGATGATATAAATAAATCTCCAACCCATGACATCCTATAGCGATTTATTCACATCACGCGACCATCTCTGGTTCGGTGTGGGTCCTGGTGCTGGTTCGGTTCGTGGTCCTGTCGGACGTGTTTTATTGTTGCCTTTTCACACACGCTTTATTTATTTATTTATTTATTTATATGCTCTGTTCCGCTTGGTTCTTGCGCTCCCTCGCCCATGTAAGCCGCCTCCATTTTTTGTTTATCAATATTTGCTTTTTGTATCAATATGCAAAAAACTTTTATTAATGACCAATATGTGCAGATTTCCTTTTCACAGCCTTTTATTTAGTTGGTCTTCCCGTTGAACCTCTGGTGAATTTTCAGCCAAAATGAATGCAAAGTAAATTTCATTTTAAAAGCTTTTTTCAAGGCTTAAAGTGGAGCCGTTCCGCTGTATCCTTTTTGTGCGACATTGAAAGGTTGTCAAATATGCATACTGTATATAATTCAGCAAGTCCTTATATTTTTTTGATTGTTCGCCATTATGCATTGTCCAATTTGGCATTAATTTAAATGATTTATTTTGTTTTATTTTGTTGCTGTTATTGTTATTGTTGTTGCTCAGCCGCACAAAAGACTGGCGGATCATGATTGATGGTCAAGCGGGTCGACAACATTTTCGGAGCAACAGAGGCCTCGGCAGGATTTAATTTGATTGAAAAGCAAACCGAAAAATCAATTCCAGCTAATGGATTTTCCACGCCGCACACTAGGCTAGATCTCTCGCTCTCAGATTTCATTTAATTTTATCTTTTTTCCCTGCCTTTGGTCCCCAGTCATTTGCATCCACAGCCACCTACCACTGCGGGCCTCGATTTGGGCGAAGCAATTTTTCAATAATGGCATACAAAGAAAAAATGTTTGGTATTCCACTTTAGAGCCGAGGCATCCCTTATTGTTTAGTTCGTGTCTGCAGCTGTTGGTGCGACTTTTTCTTTTTTTTACCGAGCCACAAACACATAAGGTAATCATCATCAAGGGGCTAACCCATTTTTATGTTTGGTCGAAAGGCAAACCACAACGGACTGGGAAAATTACTTTTCATTTCTGAGCATACACAAGGATGTCCTGGAAGTGTCTCTTGGCATTTGCCGCAATTATTTTAAATGTCTAAAGTTTGGTAATATATTTGTGTTTTCTCTGTTGTACCAAATATCCCGGAGGCTTTTAAATAGAAAATTATGTGTATATATTAAGTACCCCGACAAATAGTATCTGTAATCCTGCAATATAATTCTGATACCCACCTCTAAACCTTCAGAGTTTCCTGAAAATCAATATTTAAGGACATCCCTCAGATATAAAACATCTATTTTTTCTATATTTATATTCTATTTATAATAAATTCTACGCAACCTTGGCATTACTTTCTGTCTGTCCAATTTGTCTGCTCTTCAGTCCTGCGGCCTTGGCTTCGAGTTAATTAGTCGTCGGCGCATTTAAAACTTAATTAAACAACCATGGTCCGTAATTAACAATATTGGCAGCTGGCAATAACAACACCATCAACATGCGGCGGCTACCCAGTGCGGAATGGAGTGCGAAGTGTAGCCACCCGACTGTCGGAATTCATTAACTTCCAGCCGGGTCAGAGCACGCTCCTCCAGGAGATTGGCATATTCAAAGCAGATCAATACTGACAGAGAAATATGCCGGGCAGCAGCTACTAGCCTTCACGAAGGAGCACACTAAGCCATGTCGCAGGCAATTAGACGTGGAGCTGCTGTCACGGCATTCAACACACTGTTCCCTAAGCCCCTCTTTTCTGCTGGTCATGTTTTTCCCCTTTTTTTCCGAAGCTGCAACACTGTTGCTCTTTCCGCCATTGGTTGCTGGTGAAAAATGCATGAGTTGGCCGGAAGGGACCACCACCAGCAGCTGCATTGCTGCCTGAGCCTGGCTAAAAGACCAAAAGAAGTGCTCGGTGTCGGTCACAGGGTGGGGCCCTGCAGGAAGAGAAATTGTACTAGTATATTGTATATATTTAATCTGTTTTATATACACAGAAAACCTGTGGAGTAAGCAATAGTTTATTGTGAAATTTTCTAATTGCAATCTTTGACATTTGATTGGGATTAAAAGGACTCTTTTTGAATACAGTTTCTACTGCAGATTTATTTTTCATAGATTTTTAAGGTCCGAAATATTTTCCTTCAGTGTTTCACAGAGAGTGTGTTTTGTGCGCGGGCTGGGAATGTGGAAAATTTATACAATAAACGCTTGGTGATTTCAACACACAACACAATTTCATCATGCATCAGTCGTCGCCAGCTCGTCCTTTCCTCACTTGGCTGCATTGTTCTCTGCTCCCCATCATAGTAGTATTCTTTGGCTTCTACCGACAAAAAGAAATAATTAATTTTTATGGCTTTGTCTTTGAGTTGGCACATTGCTGGCGCGCTCGTCTGACCGGAGCAGCTTGGCACTTGTGGGTTTCAAACCATAAAAACAAAGGAAATAGGAGGCAGTCACCGGGAAAGTTGGAAAAGGTAACCAAAGAGTGGAGCCAATGCAGGTGTTAGCTAAAATCATTTTAAAATTGTTTTGCTTCTGGTTCTCGCATGCGGTTTTAGTCAGCTTGTCAAGAGGAGAAGGAATGCCTTTGATCATAATGTATGTGGACTACCACTACTGTCATCCTGGGACCAACCAAGTTATTTAAGAGCGTCAGAAGTTGTCTTATAAAATGCATGTTTATTTTGCTCAAAAGAGACTTTATACTCTTAGCTAGAAAATATATAAGTTTTAAAATCTTCAAGACATTTTTGTAGCGTAAATTAAACATACAATTAATTTCTTATATATCATGTCATCTTTTTATTTCATCCTTTTAATACCATAAACTAACAAATCAATTTATTTTATATCCTTGGAAATCCCTATTATATTGTTCCGGAAATAACATAAAATTACTTACGCTTCCAGAAGCGAGAAACATATTCGATATTCATAAAACCAAATATGATTTCAATGAATTCGTACTCCCATAGCCACATTTAGGGACCATTAGAAGGGTCATATCAACATTTACTGGCCAACAATAATAACTGTTTACACGCGCGTAAAAATGAAGCTCCTCGCCAGGATGTCCAAGCAGGTCAGAGCAATGACCGCAATTCCTGCTCAATTCCCCCCTCCAGAAGCTGCTGAACAACCTGCTCGATTTTTCTCATTGCTCGTACTGTTATTGCCATTGCTGTGGTAAGCAGGTGAGAAGTCGAGCGTGGCACACACTTCACAGGTAGCCGCAGGATCTGCAGCCAAGCAGAACCGCACCAGCCACGCCCTTGCCTCGATGCCACATTGCCGCCCAGTCTTTCGTCCGCCTTATCAGCCACCTCACCACCCACTTTCTCACTCATTGCCGGCCAGTTCAATTACACTTACCATCACAGTTACAGTTTTGGTCTCGGTTTTCAGTTCCAGTTCCTTTGTCTTTCCCCTCATAACAATAAAGGCAGTAATAAGAATAATAAAGAAGAAGAAAACTGGGAAAAAAACAGAGAAAAACCAGCCAAAGGGAATGGTAAACTGAAGAAGGTGGATGGATGGATGCGTTGGCAAAATTTTTTAAATATTTTATTGTTTAATTCGGGAGCCCTTGTTCTGTGCAAAAGTTTAATGGCCTGCAACGCTTCGCTTCACATTATCATTACAATTGCGGGCATTTTCACCCCACATTCCACCTTCCACCTTCTGATTTTTCCCCGACTGTCGATTCGAGCAGGTATTAATTATAAAGCCCCAACGGGGAAGCTGGTCATAAACACAGAACATCTTGCGTATTGCACTTCATTTTCTGCCTGGATTGGGGTCCATTAACCGCCTTCGTAATGAGGACACACAGATACAAAGATTGTAATTATAGTGAGCCCAGCGAAACCCGAAATACGGGTTTTAATTAATATTTTTCCCTTACGCATTTCCTTTTACAATTAAGGAATTATCACTCGTAAACTTTCGTAAGTGGGTCATGAAATATTCAAGACAGAACTACCTGGGTTTATTTTTTGCCAGAAATAAAACGATTTTAATTCGCTCTTAGAATTTATATAATTTTAAAAATCCCGATTAAAGCATAGCCCCATTTAACTCAACTCTTAAAGTTTATCCTTCGCCATGTTTGAATTTTTCCAATAATCAAGTTACAATTATTAGGTCAAACTTTGAATTCGCTTCGGGGAATTGACTTTTATGTCGCTCTATAAAGGAGCCTATCCAACATAACCATTTCCCACTTTGCATTCAAGTTTTCCATTTCCGCTTTGGCGCCTTTTTCCTGCCAGCAGGTCTGGCCTTCGTCTCCATCTCCTTCTCCACCCAAAAGTCCCAGTTGCATAATATTTTATTATCCCAAACGCCTATCTGCATTGTCCTGGCACTACAGGACACCTCCCTGTCCTCGCAGGGCGCCCTTGCTTTCATTGCCAGCTATCTGCGAGCATCCTTTCAGATCTCTTTTTTTACCCACTGTGGCGGAATTATAATCTTACAGGCTCTAACAAGTGCAAGTGCGGCTGGAATTTAATATCAGGAAGGCCCTTTGTTGTCCTCTCCGCTGGTTTGTTGGTTTTAAGTTTTTCGTGTATTTCATTACAAGGCGGAGTTGGCATTGGTTATGGGGAAAGCGAGGGCCTGGGCTCGGTTTCGGGTCTTGGAATTGGGATTGGGAATAAGGATCGGCCTTGTGTGCCGCTTGCCACATTCAGCAGACGCTTAAATCCTTTACACAAGCTGTTTGCCGCGCATAACGAAATAAAATAAATAATCCCGTTTAATGGAAAGGCGCCGGGTATGAGCAGCGGCACAGTCGGAGGCACCTCCAACATCGCCAACCCCATCCATAACCCCTTTTCATTTCCATCCAAGCAACAACAATGCCGCCCGGCATCGCATTTCCTTTCCAATTTTCCTCTCGTGCGCCTGCTGCTACTGCTTCAGCTTCTACTGCCGGTGTCGGTGCCGGTGCTGCTGCTCCTGGTGATTCTGCTCCTTTCCAGCTTCTTTTCCTTTCTCATTTCTCGTCGCTGTAGTGCCCACGTACGCGGCTTAAGATTTCCCATTCATATCGTGTGCGGCGGCTGGTGCTTATTTCAACAGGGATGGACCACAATTCTGAACTGAGACAAGGCAATCTAAACTTATTTTAAAATGAAAATGTATAGAAAATAATATACAAAAAAAAAAAAAATGAAAATTAAGAAAAGCCGCAACTAGTCTTCTCAGTACTTAATCACAGATCTCATTATTTTATCCCATAAATAAATAGCTTTCAATCCGAATCCCTTTTTATTGATTGAGAATTCTTATACTAATCCACCCCAGCAGAGTGACTTAATTCAATAATCTATTCACACCTTTTAGTGTGTAGCCCTGGCCTTAAAGGATGAGTATTTTTTCGCCATGTGTAGTAGGCATCCTGTTCAATATGCATTTGGCTGGTGGTTAATGCCACCTTGGGAGTAACTGATTGCCACAGTGGCACCATTATTATGCATTCAGATTGATGCACGTCTTCGGCATTTTTTCAGCCAGCCTGCCGCAAAATGCACACTCGCATCCTGCTGGCATCGTCCTGATTACACTGGGATTCCTTGGACGTGAACTCCCTGAGCTCTCAGCTTCCTGGCGACAGCACACTCACTACGCATACATACATATATAGCACACACTTAACGAGCACTTAAGCGTCTTCGCCGGGAGCTGCTTAGCTCTAAATATTATGTTTAATTAAATATGAGCTCATAATCGAGTTCGCCCACTTGTCTTGGCCGGCAAGCCAGCCAGCCAACTGTCCTCTCTCCCCGTTTATAGCCACTTTATCTGCTTAATTAAAAGGTTGGACTTTAATTGAAATCGCTCTGATATCTGAGCTGTCACAATTGCCATCTGTCCACAGGAGCGAGGAGGACGGGGGAAAATGATTAGTGTAATTGCCAGAGGCGGGCTGAGAAATTATTATCCGATATGTAGAGGATTATCCCGGCGAACCTTGAACGTGCCGATGGCTGGGAATTCATCTTGGGCTTAATCAATCAACGCAGCCACTGAATAAAATATATACTGGTCGTCTGGTCGAAAATATCCTTCGGCTATAAACGAGAACGGCTTCCACATTTTATTGGCAATTCCCTGATGTCCCAAGAAGGCTCGTTTGGAGAGGTCTCTGTCACTTTGGATTTTATTTGGCTTTTCCCCGGAAAACATATTTATTAGCAACATGTCGAATGGGTAATGCAATCGAGGCCTTGAATCTCGGCCAGCCCAAGTGGGTGGGCCGAAGTGACTTTTCAATTTGAATAAACGAATGTTGCTGGGTAAATATTTGATTTATTTTCGGGTGACCTTTGTCAAATAGACACACACAAAATCCCACATTTCTTGCCCGTTCTTATCGCACAGCTGCGGTTGAAATAATAGGACCGATTGCCCCACCGCAAATGGAATTGTGTCGTATATATTTTGTGGTTACTTTCAAATTTGCTTTGGAATTTCAATTGGAAGGTTAATGAGAATTAGCTTTTATGCACATCCGAGGAATTTTAATTTCCCTAAAAATATTTATTTAATGGACCATTTAATGCACTTAGCACGTTAAGTGAAAACTAAGAATTTAAATTTTTAGGAAAATAAAATGAACCTGTTTTAAATACTTTTTTCAGCAAATAAAAAATAAAGATAGAAAGATACTCTTCCACTGTACACTCTTGGCTCTATTATTCTGTCCAAAAATGTTCTCGAAGATACGACTTCGCACATTTGTCTCTTTGTATCTTTTTTGACTGTTGGCTGCTGCCCGAAATTCAATTTGCATATTTCCATCTCTGTTGCTCTGTTTGGTGCACAAAAGTTTATAATTTCCATTTGTGTTGCTCTTTCCCGACAAGCAATTTTCGCTTGATAACTCCATTGCGGCACAAGGTCAGGCCGAGAGCAGGAAAACCAATTCGGAATAATCTAACCAATTACTGCCAGCGCTCCGGCAAGGTCAGCCAAGTCATTTCGGCAACGCACAAACGATTATTACTGCATTAGGAGTCGGGAAAAGAAACGCACATGTGAGTCGCATGCAGATAAGCAAACGTAATAGAAACAGATTATATCCCACACTCCTCCAGGGACCCACTTCCCTTGCATATCCTGTCCTTCCCCTGCCCCATTCAGCCGTAACATAATCGTAAAAGTCAAAGCTTAGCTCAATGCTAGATTGCAGCATTTTGTATGGCGGAGAGGGGGGAAATGTTTAAAGCGCTCGTCGGGGAATGGGTCCCGATAGAGATGCTCTGCGAATTCAAGGATGTGACTCTTAATAAGGAGATTTGACTGGAAGTTTGAGTAGATCAAAAAGTCTGACTGGGTACTCTTAATGTAAGCCGTAAATAATGAGATTCCGGGAAAGTTCTCACAAGGAACGCAAAGGAAATTTATAATCAGAATATTTATTAGGAATAAAACAGGTCGTTGAAGATATACATTATGATTTGAATTTTTTTAGTCCTTGCCCCTGAATTGAAATCAACTTGTAAGCTACAATTTGTATATTTTTTTTAACTCTAAGAAAGCTTCAACTTTATTATTATTTTCAAATGCAATTTAATGAAACTATTTTACATATCAGTAAGATTTAATTTCACTGCCTGTGTATATTTTATTAATTATGTTTCTCTGATGATCTGCGGCTTGAAGTCATGCTGTGAAGCCTTTTGAAAAGACTCAGCATAGAGAGGAATCCTTTGTGTCATGCGGAAGCCCCAGAAATCCTTCACTTGGCGACACAAGTTAAGATCGAGTTCCACCACGAGAAGGCCGTCATTATCTCGAGACAAGCTCTGAAAAATAAAATATAAAAATTATGTAGAACATTATACAGTATTATTAACCAATTTGTATACAAAAATGTATTTAAAAACCATATTTTATAAACAATAAAGATAATTATAGCACTTATAAAATGTTCTTTTAAACCTTTTATAAACAAATTCCAGAAAATTCATTTTTCTATATTTATCCCATGATTTTACACTCTGAACTTCATTCGTGCCTACTCATAAAATACTTATGGAATCGATTTTTATATTTAAAAGAAAATCTTTCTTTGTTAGACCTACCGGAGTCCTTGAACCGTCAGGAGCAGCAACATATGAGGAACCGTAGAAGGGCCCAAATGATTTGTGAGCCTTATTGCCATCCCCGGAGGTGTACTCATTGGGGAACTCCTCCGTTCCCACTCGATTGATCGGTACGGTAAAGTAGCTATTGGCAATGGCAGCATTTCTGGCCTCAATGCTCCAAAGAGGCTCCGACAGACGACCGATTGTGGCCGAGGGATTGAAGACGATCTCCGCTCCATTCAGTCCAAACATCATCCAATTCTGCGGATGATGGCGTCCGTAGCAAATATTGATGGCCAGCTTACCGAACTCCGTTTCAAAGACCGGGTGACCGGTATTGCCCTCGTAGTAGTAGGTGGATTCGTTAAAGTCACCCACACGGGGAATGTGGTTCTTGCGATGCTTGCCCATATACCGACCGCTATTCGAGATGACCACGGCCGTGTTCCAGATGGTCTCGCCATGCTCAATATCACGCTCCAGGATCGAGTGAATGATCACCATGTTATAGGCCTTGGCCAGGCCAGAAAGCATCTTGGTCGTCGGCCCGTTCTCAGCCTCCTCGGCGAACTCGCACCAGGGAAACTTCTCACGAGTGCAGAAGGCAAAGGGCATGGCTTAAGGTTAGATTTAATTAGTTAATTTAATAAATCAAAGCGATTTACTTACTCCACGCCTCTTGGGTGCAAACAATGTTGCAGCCAGCAGCGGCCGCTGCCTTGATAATGTTCTTGACCTTGTTCCAAATGCCTTCGCGTTGCTGCTCAATGGGCGCCGTGGTGGGAAGTACAACCGAGTTTTGGATGGCACCAACCCGAACTATGCGTGGCTTACGGGTCTGCTCCTCTCGCGCCTTGAAGCGATAGCCCTTGATCTCAAAGTCATTCTCCTTAGCAATTTTGGTTGCACTTTCAGGCAGATCCAGTGTTTGGCTAAGGCAGAAAATTTGTACTTTTAAAATAACAGATATTAAGAGACTATAATTCTAATTTAAAATAAATTTCAAAATAAATCACGATCAACAAAATACAAAATAAAGTTTACATCTAAAAGTCTCAATGACATTAAGAATTCATGGCGTGACAAGTATAATATTTTAGATTTTATTAAAGATAAAACTTATAAGACAACAACAATTTTGAAAATTAAATAATTCTGAATAGATTGTATCAAAAATATAAATAATTTTAAACAACATCTGGTGCTGATGTCGTCGAAGCGGAAAGAATCGGATGCTTATCTCTATTCTTTCTGTCATAACCTTAACACTTATAAATAAATGTTTTAAAAACTGTCACCCGATTAAAAGAGTTCTTATATTTGCGATTACATGCTTTAAAGACGAATTAACAATAAACATATCTTTAATTAATTGATTTTACAATATCTCTCTCTGTTTTGTTTTGCTTCGAAGATCGTTCCATTCTCATCAACAGATGTTTCCACACGTGTACGAGTGTAGATACACATTTTATTAGTTCTATATTTAAATGTATTTTGATCCAAAACATCTTGAAATAAATAAATGGAAAATTTGGAGACGCTGTTTAGCTGAGAACTGGAATATTTTGGTATATTTTAACACGTATTAGCGAAGAGATTAAGATTAAAATATTTTTAGCATTATCTAGAGGTCTTTTACGACCACCCCACATGATGTTGAGACTCTTATCAATATTGCTACTAGATTCGGTACTCACTCTTCTTCAACGCCGTACAAAATCCGCTTGACCTCCTTCAGTTCATCAGCTGGCAGATGCTTCTCCAAGCTGTCGTTCAGGTTTTTCAATTCAAATGCCGACATTGTTGTCAATTCGCATTAATTTGGTTTCTTCCGAGTTTAATTGATAGAACAACCTATTGCGACCAGCGCAGTATATGGAATGCCAATGTCGACGATCGCGTTCACCTTCTTATCTCTCTCTTTTTCCCTGCTGACTATATATTTCTCTCTTCCCATTTGTTTTTCACTCTCTTAGTGGTTTTTCCTCAATGATTTTCTCTCTGGTGAATACAAAAATAGTGAGCAATATATACACTACACTCATTGGCATTCAAATAGTAAATAATTAACACTTTGTGAGAATGCTAATATTTATAGAACTTATTTAAAGTCGTTTTTGAAATGCTTTATTTTAATCATATATACTTTATATTCGACTTTTAAAGTCTCTAAACAAAACAGTTTTCTACTACTTCAGTAAAATTTAATATTCTCCATATAGAAATATATATTTCAACTCTTTAATGGCAAAAACTTCTCTCATAAATATGCAAATTTAGCTCCTTAAGCCGATTATCTCAAAGTTTTGTAAATATTAAATGAGTTCAGAGCACATCTGTATCGCTTCTCGGCGAGCATCTCTAATGTCAGCTACTTTGTCTGAAAGCTGACAGCTTTTGGGCCATTTTGTATTAGAAAAGATTAACTTGAAGCCAAATGTGGGTCTCGTTGCGTGCTGGAAGGCAATGCAAATTACCAGAAATCTTTTTTGGGGCGAAAGATGTTTGTTTGTCTAGTTCTGGAGCTGGTCCTGTCGGAACGCTTTTTGTTTTCTTTTTCAGTTGGCAACTCAATTGAGTGTAAAACAATTTCATTAAATTGGCAGTCGCAGAGGCGCTTCCTTCCGCGCACCCATCTTTTCTCTGCGTGTATGGACCAGTGTGCTTGTGTCCTCTGTGTGTTTGGAACAGCTTCGTGGGGACCCAGTGTCCTCTATTTGGCCACATTCATTTATTGAACCCGTCCCAAACCGATCCGAATGGAATGGAACCTCATCATTGGCGATGTCGTCTGCTCGCCGGCTTTGTTCTATTTTTATTATTATTTTATTGTCTGGCTGCAGTGTCCATGTGGGAGCGAGAAGCCATTGCCAGGAGGAGCCCCAGGACTCCGAGAAGCGAGGAGCGAGGATAGGGGACCGAGAACCGAGGACCTTCTTGCCATTGCAATTTATCGCATTCGCTTTGGAAACATGTTCGCAGGCATTTTTATCATTTCCGCATTTATATGGTTTCCGCTTGAGCTGCAAGCAAACTAAGAAGTGGCTTTCTGCCCTATTGCCCCTGAGACTGCCCTATATCCTGCCATCCAACCAGGATGTCCTCTGATGGAATTCGCAGCTAAAACAGAAACCGAACCACGCTCGCCCGAATGAATTGTTTAGCTTTAATTTATTGTACTGAGATTGGTTATGGGTCAGAATCTCACACACTTCACCCGCCCATTGCACCGCCCCAAAGAGGCGAAGAATCAATGGGAGGTCGTTTGGTCCAAGGCCGAAGTTCGACAAAGTTTCCGTTTTCAGCTTTCAGTTTGATAATATCAATTTATTCATAAAAACCAAACTGCATGAAGATAAATGAAAATATCTCTGCGATTTTTTAAAGCCACTAGAATGGATGATAAAATTGTGACAAATTTCAATTGTCAATTAAATTCTATTAAATTCAATATTCAAATATTAGTTTGTGTGATATTTTACCATGAATTCTTGATGAATTTCAAGGGCCAAAAAAATAAATGACACTTTAAATGGATAAATCAACAGGAAATTGAAAATCTATGTTGAATTCGATTAATTTCAACAAAAGGGTTTTTTATTAAATTAGACATCTGAGCTAAAAATCTGCATTTAAACTGGACCAAATTACAAACAAATTAATTGGCTAATAAAGTTTAAATTTTCAGTACTTAAAAAAACTGCAAAGTTTAATCAAATATTTGAAATGAAAAATTAATGAAATAACCAGACTTTCCTGTACACATGACAAACAAATTTAAAATTCAAATAAAATGCTTAAGGCGTCGCCATAAAACCAGACATTTTTTAATAATAAACAGAAAATCAATATCTATAAATAAGAATGCTATTAAAAAATCATGCGTAACCCACACAAAATGAATATTAATAATACAAAACATGACCCGAACCCTGACTCACATGGTCAGCCTGACCTCTCACCCAAAGTTCTTCCCTGTGTAATTTTCAATAAAAAATATAACACTCCGAAGGACAGGAAGCACACACACACACAAAATTACATTGTCCACTGCCAGGCTTCAGCGACTTAAAAAAACGGAGAGTAGGGCCTGAAAAGCAAGGGACACAAAAAGGGGCAGCGAGACTTGTTAAGGGTCGGCTATAAATCTCGGCAGCTTGTGCTGTAACTTAAATTAAATGCTGCAAAATCGGCTGGGCAATGGCCAACTCGTGTGGACCCCTGACAGCCACAAAGGAAAGCCAGAAGGAAAATGTAAGGGAACGAATAAAAAACGCGCCGCACGACGAGTTGAAAAATGAGAGGCAAAAGTGCACCCAGACGTGAGCCAGGCGAAACAGGAACTTAAATTAAATAGAGTTTTCGAAAACAAGCGGCTAAATATGCTGCAATTTCTGCTCCTACTGATGCCGCTGTCAGACGAAGGATCAGACGAATTTTCCATTTCCCAACTCCATCGCTCAGTTTTTCCATATGCATTCCTGCGAGTCTGGGAGCCAAAAAACGAGACTGCACGTGGCAAACAAAACTGTTGGCCACTTTTAGCAGAAAAGCGGCAAATTTATGGCTTCCAGCATTTGCGTGTTGGCAACTTTTTTTTTTTGGTTGAATCCGCCCCCACCTGCAAAACTGGAAAAATATTACATTTCGCACACGTAGAATATAGAAGAGTTAAATTGGCAAAAACCAAGAAAAACAACCAATGAGTTTTCCCATCAAAATTCTGTTAGTAAATGGGGTAAACTAAGCACTCCACAACTGACTATTCAATCTGCGTTAATGGCCAAAAAATAACGGCAAGGGTCCAGTTTTGGGACCCCCTCAAATTCGACATAAATATTTCAATATTTCAACGGCATGCCTAAGTATTACGCCGGCAAATCGGCTTATATTTAATTTGATTTCGGCAAATTACATTTCCATAGAATGGGGTCAAATAAATAGCGTTTGATTTATTTTATGCCGGTGCGTAGCATTATACATGATAAATTGGTAGCTAAGCGTCAATGGCGCTCCACACGCCGCCTTTCATTTTCGCTGCAATTAGTTTTTCAGCGCCGAAAAGTTGGACAGACAATCAACGCCGAAAACCAATCAACGGGGCCTCAGAAAGTGAGGGGTCGTGTGCTGCCAGGCACTATAAGTTAATATGTTGGCGAAACTATAAAATTGAAATTATGGCAACTGGCAAGTAATGAACAGCGATAAAAATAAATACAGGACCTAGCTTCTGGCAAACTCCTGGCGAAACTATAGAAAGTTCGCCTCTTGCACCTGAATGACTTTCGAGCCAGTTCCTTTTAGCTGAAACTATGTCAATACATTCCCTGAGCCCCGAGTTCAGAGTCATTGCTGTGAAAACTCGTCCAAAAAGTTCCCCCAAGTTTGGGCGAAAAGTGTAGCATACCTTTCTGCGTCTTCCAGGGCCGCCCACCAGCCGTCGACTGCGAAATCCGAGCGCATTTCCCGAGTGCTGCCGATGAGAACGGAAGCCGAAAGGATGTCGGCAACTCGGAAAGCTTTCGTTCTCTTTATCCTGTCCTTTGCAGCCGCTCTTAACTGTGCGACTGGTGCAAGGATATATTGCTTGCGCCGCGAAAACGAGATAGCTTCAAAAGGACGCACTGCTCGCACCACGGAAGCTTTACGGCGAGTGCCACTTGTGACGCTTGGGAATAACAAGCGTTAATAAAGCGCGCCAACTTTGAGTTTGTCAACATGGAAAAATATAAGATAGGTCAGGAGAGTTACCAGTAAGGAGTAGCTTCCTAAATAGTATCAACATAAGCCTTTTTTTAATATTAAAAATAAATTGTTTAAAAAATTTGTTTACGTTAAGTATGTCTTGGCAGGGGTTTAGTAAATTGTTGGGTTAGGGGACTATTATTATTATTATTATTTTATATCTGAAAACTTTACTGTTAATCTGTATTTTATATTTTAATTATCAATTGAAAACATGTCTCTTTACAACTGAATTGTTTTTTGTGCTTTATGTTAGATCAAAGGTTTTTTGTAACAACAAGTTTATAGCGGGTGACTTATTTAAATGAAAGAATACAAAATTATAATAATACTTTTTTTAATTATTTATACTTTATTTAATTAATACAATTGATCAATTATTTCATATTCATAAATGTATATAAATGTGTAGACCAATAAAAATTACTTTAAAAATCATTCAACTTCCCTGTAGTGCAAGGGTTTAAATTAAAAAGAAAAAGATTTTTACTTCGGAGTATAAATAAAACAAAATAAATTATTCAAGTACTTTGAAAACCAAACAACTTGAACAAATTTCCATGAACAACTATTATTATTTCAGTGCAAGCCGACGTATTTGTGTTTGGGTGCGGGTGACACATGCAACATTCTGTGTTTGTTGGCAGGCACTGTTGACTTGCTTCCTAGTCGCCGCTCTCTACTCGGGGATTTACGCCGGCAAATGGTAGGCGGTCGGCGGAACGGGACGGGGCGGGGCGGAAAATGCACATAAAGTCCGCTGGTCCATTGTTGTTGCACTTGTTGACGGCTGCTCGTTGTTTGCATCGCTCACACAGGCACAAAGTCAGGAGACAAAGTGGGGAGACGGCTGAATGGGACACGTCTGAGCATTTAAGCGGGGGAAAAATGTGGGTTAATGGGTTTTTAGTTGCCCTTTTCATTACTCAACTGGCACCACACACGCGCGTCGACTGCAAATTGTTTTGTTTCTTGTGCCAAATGCTAATCAAATTGCATTCCACGCACTCCCTAAGTCGCGTCGTAAGTCCCTTAAGTTCTAAACTGAAGTTTGATTGCCTCTCGGCCAAGTTAAACATTTGGCCACCCAAAAACAACAGGACCGATATATCTACGCCAAAGTTCTTGCCACATAATGATGGCAACATTTTCCTTTCTCACGCTTCGCTGATTAGCATGGGAAACACGGTAAATAAGAGCACTGAGGAAAACCTAATTAACTAGCTAATGAAATGAGTATACTTAAGGCATGTCAGATGTCCACATATATTATAATATTTTAATCAACATCAAATTTATCTTTTAACAGAATCTCCTTTAATTTACCTTCGAAATATGATTCAATATAAATTTTGCCTGTGCACAGGCACATTCCAACTTACAAGCGAGTGCACAGCTAATTGAAAATTAATTTAATGACCACGCCGAGCACGTGGAAAACCCTCGCTGGGCAGCGGCCAGGCGTTGGAAAATGCGTGAAACTCGCAGGTCTTTCCAGCACTAATTAAATTAGTTGCCATATGAATGCAAGCTGCGATTTATGAATTACATTGCAAGCATTCCCGTCAAGCAGGTGCTGCATGGAATGGAGAGGAAAATGGAAAATGCTGCAGTGACCAAACCGTAGAAGTGCCCCACGGAACGGGCATTTGCCTAATTGAACATGTGTCCGACATTCACGTGGACTCCATCCCAGCCAAGGTAAACACAGACACGAAGGTACACCTTTTGCATATAGTTTTTTTCGTTGCCGTTCCCTCCCTTTGCAGTTCATTAATATTGGAGAGCCACTGTGGGTAGGGAGTAGGGGATTCACATATTGGAAATGAAAAGCCAACTACTTTTGTGTGTTCCAGCATTGCTACAGGGACTTCTCACTCCACACTCTCCTCTACTGTTGCTTTTCCATTTTCCAAAACCTCAGTGCCAGCTAATTTAAATTTTTTACTTGTTTTCTGCGGAATTTATGCACGACAGCAGGTAGGAGACCACACAAATTGAGGCATAAATTCAGTGGAATTCCCAGTATGTTTCTTTGATAATTTAAACATAGCTTTGTCCACGAATATTAACTAATAAATATTCAAGCTTTGACATTTTTTTGGGACCCATTTTTTGACAGTTGAACATGCAATGTAATTTGCTTTTGTAATTTGATGGCTACAAATTCTTTTTGGGTTATTAAAAATCAAATTAAAGAGAGATGTCTATAACATGTTTTGCTTAAATTAAACATAACTGCCATCCAATTATTTCCTTGAACCTCCTCAACACATTAATGTTTAGTTAAAATTTATGCACAGCCTGGAAAATGTCTAATTGATTTTCCAGAAATAATTACTTACATCAGCCATGATTAAATAGAGAAAATATCTTAACCATTTTACTAACATCAACACATAATTAAATAGAGCCAAATATGTTAACCAGTTTATGAAACCTAATTGCCTAATAAATAATCAAGCACAATTTACATATTCTGGCTGGTAAAATAACCTTGGTAAGGCCATAAATTCGTAATAACTTTAATGGCAGACACTTGATGGACACTCGAAAGTGTTTTTAATTTCAATTAATATACAAGCCACTCGAAATGGAAAATACAGTCCCACTGAAATGGACACACAAGTGAGTTGGGTCCTTGACCAGGACTCAACTCAATCTCGATGGCTCCGAACGGAGCCATCCGGCTAAAGCCGGAGTCGGTTAAACTGGAGCAGCTGAAAGGGGTACAGTAAATACCTTAAACTTTACTTAAACTTTCGCCGCTGGCCAAGAAAATTAGCAATGATACCGCGTCATCGGCTTAAAGGCTCCCTCCTGCCATAATGCCCTCATTAAGGGTTAAGCTAAAGTTAAACTTTCAGTTGCTTTTGTTAAATTCTAGACCAGAGAAAAAAAGCAAACCAACAAGTTTTGTGCGGCTGGAATATCCTGCTCTAAGCAGGAAAATTATTAAACAATGCCCAGGGACTGCCGGGCGAGATGGTGAGGAGATGAGAGGAGATGAGACAAGGATGATGACAATGAGGACCCTGGTGCATGCAGCTATGAAAATGGCAAAGTGCTGACCTAAGCCCACAAACAAAATGGGAAGCTACACAGGCACACACAGCAAAAAAAAGATAGAAATTATTATTTTGGGAGAAATAAAATCATAGTTTTATTTGAAATATATCATTTAATTTTATTAAATTATGAGAAATAATAAAGTTTACAATTACAGAGCAATTAGCTCTGAAAACTGCATCTATGCTAATTTTTTTTATTTAAATTTAATTATTTTCTTTTTTTAAGTGTGCCTGCAAACACACATAGCAAACGAGACAACAAAAAAGTGTCACAGCAGCTCAACACAAAAACTCAAATTCCAAGCCCTCGAGTTCGACTTTGGCTAAAAATGAAACTGAACCCGGAGCAAGTGACCCACCGGCCGTCCGCTGTCGCCCGGACAGAACATGACGGAGTGTCAGTGGCTCAGAGCAACAAAATCCCAATGTAGCCAGTGATAAGGCCAACTACAGAGCCACGTGTTTGCTTTTCAATTTGTGCCAGCAGCCGGCTGTGGAATTATGAATAGGCCGGGGCAAAAACAAAGCGCCCGGCAGCAGATAGACATCGTGAATGGGCCAAGTGAAACGGCTTTCAGGGGCACAGCATATCCTGGGAGGGGGATAGAAGGGACTAAAGGAGGCTACACGGAGCGTTGAAGCATTCATTGAAGCTAAACAGGATGTGTAGCTAGGTGAGGCGGAGGGGACTCCGGGAAAGGGATGCCACGGGATGGGTATGCCTCGATGCCAACAAGCAAAGGAAAACAACTTTGTGCAAAAGTTGTACTCGATTTGTGCTCCACTTTGGAATCCTGCTCGTGCTCCAATTCCTGATTTTTCCTCCTTTTCTCTCATCTGACTACTTACGGCAAGTTGCAGCGCATGAAATGCAAATGTTCATCTGCAAGGATTCAAAGTCACAACGACTGAACATACAAATTTGATGGTAAACTGTCTGATCGCTTCAGCAATCTGGATAGAAAATATGCAGGCGCTAAAGTTTAAAAGACGATAAGAAGGCCTTTAAGAATTGGAAAATAGTATGTATTTAAAAGCAGAATGACTCCAAATTTATATATATTGTTTTAAATAATAACCAATAACAAGTACTAAATTCTAAAACGTTGAAAATATGATTGAATTTGATTTATGGAAATTTAAGGTATAGAACAATTTAAAATTGAACATTAATATTTCGATATTGTTGAAAAAATATGAAAATATTAATGTAGATCGATATTTGCACATTGCATAATAATTTCATATCTTCCATTTCGATTCAGTTTTAAAATATGTTCATTATTTATATCTGCAAACACTATAGCCTTGACTTACACTTACAAAATTTGAGAGTCAGTCGTTTCGCTTTGTTCAAAACAAATACATATATTTCCCTTCAGTACCAGATCTAAAATTATAAATTCATCCACAACGTTATATTCCATCCTTTTTAAACAAAATGAGCGAAATATCCAACTATTCCATGACCATGGTCCCCATCGAGCGGAAAAACGCGATGGAAGACAAAAGGAAAATGATGGGAAACAAGAGGCAGAGCATGGGAATGAAGAGCATTGTCGGTTCGGTTCTTCAGAACGCTTTTGCACTTAGCGAAGATCCTCGCACCTCCTTCACAAAGATGAGAAAACGACACAAGAAGGATGAGGAGCACGTAAATCCTGAATTTAAAGACAGCGTACAGTTGGAATACACGCCGATCTATCAAGTCACATTCTTTGATGACAGAGACCCAATGCTGGAGCCCACATTCTCCAAACATCGCATACCGCTGTATGTCCTGCCTACACTCTGATGATGGAATATTTTCCATCACATCTCCTTCTCTTCCAGGCAAATCCGCTGCCTGGAACGCTATCACATCTCCAAGAGGGAGTACGCCCAACAATTTAAGCGCGAGATAATGCTCCAGATCGACAATCAACCTACGGCCGAAAGTGCCTGGCAGTTTGTTAGGTATTATTTCAATTTATTTATTTATTTTTTGGAGTTTTTATTTTCTATCGAACAGGACCATGGCATACACATCACTTTGGCCGCCACTGCACACAAGGAAGGAACTCAAGATGTTCGAAAAAGGATTCTGTAAGCTTTCTCCAGCTGAGCAGCGCAGATACGATAAAATAATGTCAATTAATTTTACTTGACTGTTTAGTACATTAACCACATTACCAAAGTTAAATACATAAAAGTATAAAAACTAACAAAAAAAAAACTGTGCTGGCATGTAAAAGTAAAGAAAAAAAATATATAACTTCAAAAACTATTTAAAAAAAAAGAAAATGGTAATGGAAATGTTAGAGACTTTTTATTTCATTGCACTAACAATTATTAAAAATATAGTAAACTGGAGCATTCATTTAAAATTATTCTTTAATTTCTTTATTGCAACTCTTACTCTGAGAATCCGACTGCCAAAAGCTCTTTGGTATTAACTGGCAGTTGACAATCACTTTGTTAATTAAAGCCTCTCCGTCAGCTCAAAAAAAGCTCGCACCAAGGCATCTGGCAATCTCACGGAACCGGCTTATCATCGCCAGATACTATTTAAAGGTCTTTCCCCGCCAGCTCGCGATCAGTTTGCGTAGCGCCTCGAAGTCGCACTCAGTTTAAGTCACGTTCGCGGTACCGCTACCGCTCCCGGTTCTCAGGTTCGAGGTCGTCGTGCGTAATCGGCGCGGGTTGTGATTGAATTAGCTATATATTTTTTGTTATTATTACGTGTTGTGGGAAATATCCCGCAAGATGAAGTCAACACGCCAAGTACTTGGGATTTTTTGGACCAGTTGTCTGCTGCCATTCACCGTTCTACAAATTGTGCGGGCCCAAGGAAGTTAGTATTGAGACGAGACTCCTCTAATTCACATCGTGGTGACTCATTAGGTTTGACCGGTCACCGGTTACCGGTTACCGGTAGATATCTTCTTACCCAAATACGTCAGCAGCTACACTTCGATTCAATTGTGATTGCAGGGCGAGCATTAACCAATATTTCCATGTGAATGACTTTGTTTAAGAGCACTCGTGTGAGTTTTAATGCTGAATCTGAATGAATTTAATGAGTCCAATCGTCGCCCAACACAGATTACATTCCCAAGTCTCCTACCGCTGACAATGAAATTGTTATTTATTTTTTATATTATCAATATAGCTCGGAATATATTCCAGATTAATTTTATATTTTATTTAAATGTCTCTTTGGTTTGCAACACACAATCTGAAATGGTATCAATCACATTTTGATTGAACCTTTAAGGTTACAAGTTCTCTTGTTTGTCTGTACTGCTAATACTACCTCTCATGGAATTTATGGCTTTAAACAAGTCTACGATAAACAGGTTGACTAGTATTAAATACTGCAATCAATTAACTTATTTTGCATACAGAATAAATATTATTTTGATATAAAAATGATATAAACGGACACTCTTCTACTTTATTATCTCCTTAATAGGCTGTACCAATCCCCGCCAGAATCAAGGACTATGTATGTCCATATACGACTGCCCCTCTCTGCTTGCTGTGGTCCAGAAGAGTTCCGTATCCGCTCAGGACAGGATGTTTCTTCGGGACTCTCAGTGCTATAATGGATACGGTCGAACGCCTCATGTTTGCTGCCCTACAGAACGCACCACCACCACCACAGCGCGAGCTGTGACAGCTCCAACAAGGAATGGCGGTCAGCAGGGACAGCAAGGTCAGGGCAATCTGTTGCCCTCGCCCCCCAAATGTGGACCACACTCTTTCAGCGACAAGGTTTACAACGGAAATGACACAGCTCTCGATGAGTTCACCTGGATGGTGCTGCTGGAGTATGTTGATCGTAAGTGAGACTTAAAATATAAAAATAATTTAATCAATTTATTAATTTTATAATATTTTTATTTATTTTCTCCAAAAGGCAGAGGACGTCGTGAGCTCAGTTGCGGTGGCAGTCTGATCAATAATCGCTACATCCTGACCGCTGCCCATTGTGTGATTGGAGACGTTGAAAAGGAAGTGGGCACTCTGTGAGTAGATAAGATGACTTGAAAGTTTACTTAATTAATTATACATTTTGCTTTTAACATTGCAGCACCACAGTTCGCTTGGGTGAATATGACACCAGCAAGGAAATCGATTGCATCAACAACGACTGCAACCAGCCGATTGTTGAACGGGGCATCGAGCAAAAAATTGTTCATCCTCAATATGATCCTGTCGACAAGAACCGTGTCCATGACATTGCCCTGTTACGACTCGATCAGCCCGTGGTCCTCAATGAGTACATCCAGCCAGTTTGCTTGCCCTTGGTCAGCACACGACAGGCTATCAATATCGGAGAAATCCTAGTGGTCAGCGGCTGGGGACGCACCACCACAGGTTCGTTGATCAAGATTTTAATTTGCAAAAAATGTTAAAATTATTTTTTAATTTCAATTTCGCAGCCCGCAAGAGCAACATCAAACAGCGGCTGGATCTGCCGGTCCACGATCATGACGCCTGCACGCGAAAGTTCGCCACGCGGCAGATCAACCTCATCAGCTCGCAGCTGTGCGTCGGCGGGGAATTCTACCGCGATAGCTGTGACGGGGACTCCGGCGGACCGTTGATGCGACGGGCTTACGACCAGGCCTGGTACCAGGAGGGCGTGGTCTCCTTCGGCAATCGATGCGGACTGGAGGGCTGGCCGGGAGTCTACACTCGCGTTTCCGACTATATGGATTGGATCCAGGAGACTCTCCAGCCGTGAGGCGGGCTGCAAGCGCTGGTTTTTTGTTCATTTGAAGTTTTAATTAAAGGCCAAGTCAAGAGTGTTATTTTTGGGGCCACAGAGCTCGTCTTTTAATTAACTTGCATTCAATGCGATTTTATCAGCTGCTGCTGGCACGCTGCGTATACGTAATGCGCTTACAGCCGCGCACAGTTTGCGGTAATTAAAATAGCTGTTCTTCGGCATTCGCAAGAGCCGGCGAGTGGAATAACTTTCGAGTTGCTGCTGCCAACTTGCCCAGCGGCACCTTCTTAGCGCCCTCAACGATTTCCTATGTAATTTGGCAATGAATTTCTATTATGCAAGCAGCGCCGTTCCGCATTTTCCAACACGAAGTTTGCACTCGTGTTTGCTGGCTGATTGCATTGCAGGGTGGCGTGGAGAGGCTGGAAAACAAAGTAGACAATAGCTTGCCTGGCTCATTAATTGTGTGCTTGGAGAAAGGTTAATGATGCCTGCAGGAACCAGTTACCCAGGACAAAGGGATGGTGCCGCCTTTGTGGCTTGAATTTCTTGACCAGCTTTACCAAAAAAACTAAATCCATTCTAGCACAAAAATATTTATCTACAAATATTTCACAAGATGGAATTACAACTTTTTGTTAACCGAAGCAAATTTTTTAATATTTCATATATATGAAAGTTTTCATTTTAAAATTCTGACGATTACTATTTCAGGAAAAAAAACATTTTTTTAAGTAATCTCATCTAGGTAAACAGGCGCAAATGTTTAAAGCTCCATATTCTCCGCATTCCAGCTTTTAAATATAAAAACATATTTTCTAAACCTAAATTCTTCTAGCTCCTTTCATCCCATGAGCATCCAGAAATTCAAGATTCATTAATTTAGCATTTTCCCTGCTAAGAGAGGCACTGTAGCCTTAATTTACTTTCGTTTTTCTGGGTTATCACTTGCCAGAAACTTGAGGGAACTTTTGCCAAAATAGAAATAAAAATATAAATTCCCAAGCGGAGCTGAACTCTCTGGCCATGTGTGGCTAAAGGCGGCAACCGAAAAACACAAAAAACACTTTTGCTAAATGCTGGCGAGCGAAAAACTTGTAATTCAATTTTGAGGGGCCAACTTTTACCAAAATGCAAGCCAAATGTAATTAACACGCACACAGACACTCGCACTGCCAGCCACTGGAGTCCTGCCATCCTCCTCTGCTTTGGAGTGGCAAAGCGACTTGTTCACCTGCCAGACGAACCGCCAGTCAGACAGATAGAACCCGCCCAAGCCAGGCCCAGTTCGACCCAAGCCCAGGCTCAGGGCCACCTCAATCCCACGCCCATCTGGGTGCCGTCGATTGGCCTGGAGTGTGTTCAGGATCGCACTCTAACTCGACGGCCGTGCGAATGGCCAAGTGGGTGGCGGCCTCCGTCAGTTACAGGCTTAATTGAGTTGTGTTCGCAGCATTTAAAATGGCCAACAGCGCTAACGATCCGCCTGGAAGTACTATGGAGTAGTATGAAATATTATTAATATTAATTTAATATTATTAAATAGCCAGAGAAAAGATGAATTAATTATGAAGATTATAAAATAAGCAATTAAAACAGAATTCAGCAGCTTTGAAACTAAAAAAAAAATTGGAAAACTAAACTAAAAATATGAATATTACTTCTTCACTATTTATTTCTTAATTATCAAATAATATATATTTTTTAATTTTTTTAAGCTGTTATACTTTTGTTAACTGAAGGTCCAGAGTCTAGACTTAATTTAATATTAATTATGGTTGTGATGTTTATATACTCGTAAAACTAACCACCATAAATTCATGTAATTTATTATTTACATACTAATTATTATTAACCAGCAAAAAAGAAACGCATTAAAATGGTTGCACACTGCTAACGATCGGGTTAAACATTCATAAATATAAAATTCCTGGTTTATGAAGAAACGGTAAACTAAAGTTTTAGCTATTTGAAAAAATGTATTCATAATATGTATTGAAATAATGTAAAACCCTGTTATTTCATCAACAAAAAATAATCTTTAATAAAATCATCATCTAAACCCACAGTGCAAAGGGTGTGCTGCTGGCAAACAAAATTGGATTAAATGCCAACGATTTGCAAGCAAAATACCGGGCCCCCATGTCCATGAACAGAAAACACCAAATTTAAGCTTAAGTGGCCAAAATGAAATGTAGTTCTGTTGCCGCGAATGAAAGCGAAAAGAATTTTTAAACAAACAGCCAGTTGTTGCACACAAAAAAAAAAGAGAAAACCAGCAGCTGCGGCAACTGTCGCATAAATCTAAACCATTTTTTTAGCAAGCGAACATAAAAAAATAAACAAGAGCAACGGAGTCAGAGTCACAGTCACAGGCTGAGGACATCGGGACAAATTCGGTGATTGATGAATTGAGTGAACGTTGCGCATACGCCATGTGGGCAGGGCAAAAAGTTGCAATAATTTCATTTAACATGCATAGCCAAACTGTCGCATTCGGAAACGCAAAAAGCGAGACTGATACCAAAGAGTCAGAGAGTTTCCCTCCCATAACGATTCCCGATTTTAGTGCAATTTATGACGCTGGCCCACACACACACACACACTCATCACAACTGCCAAAGACCGTTTCGCAGAGCCTCTTGTGTTTCCAAATGGACTCCAATGGCCCGAACATCTATGTGCCGCAGTTTAGAATATATATTTTGATGGGGCAAAACGGGCAGACTTGTTCGCTATTTAAGGAGCCGGGGAATGGGTTCTTCTCGTTCATGTATTGCAAATCCATTTTATTTGTTCGATACTGGCTGAACGAAGGCTGAACTTTTTGATTACTGCTGCGGCATCGAAGTGGGTGGAACTGATGGAAGAGCGAGAGGGAAGCATAATGCGATTTGCGCCTGCCTACTGATTGTTACCGCCGATTTTCCATCGGCCACATCATTTGCCGTTTGCAGTTGCCGTTTTTCCAATAACATTATTTACTTAGCATTTGCATTTCGAATTTTGCATGCTGTGCATTGCCAATTGCCTGTGCAAACATATACGTAATGCCAAAAGGACAGTTGATTTTTACGTCTGCTGATTGTGTGTATGTGTGTGAGTGCTTCTATTATGTTGATTTGCTTCCAAATAATGTATGGTACAATTAATTTTGAAATGGAAATCAAAGGGGGTCACAGCAAGCAAGGCATATACAACGTAGCAACTGGAATTTGAACTCCTTGTGGCTCAAAATTAACAAACAAGCAAACCAATCAACTGAGGAGACACTTATTATTCCATTTTTGGCATGCAAAATGGCCTATTCGGTTCAGAGTTTAAATTTTAAAACTGATAAAATTCCATTTTGTGGTAGAAGTTCTTCTATTTTTTTTTTTTTGCACCGCAAAAGGCAAACTTTGCAACCTGCAGTCTCAGCTATTTTTTCGGGGAAACTCTCATAGAATGCATGAAAATATCCTAAAAGCATTTTCAGCTTTCGTTCGGTGGAGAAACATGGAAAAAAGTAAAGAAATTCTAACTACCCAGGCCCAGCTTGGTGTTGCCAAAATGTTTGATTAAATTTTCATTCTCGAGAGCAGAATTTTGCGGTTACTCATAAGCATTACACACAGGCCTCGCCTGGGCTCAAAAGTTTCAAATCATTTGGGTTAAAATATGGCCCCCAGGTAAATGCGATGATGAGGCAATTTATTTGTGTTTATTTTTGGCATTCACTTTTCCTTATTCTTACCTTTTTCCTTTTTTACTTCTTTGTCGATATTTTAAAGGGGGACCCTTGCCCCTACGATGATTAAGTGTTCGCTGCCAGGGCAAGTATTAATAAACTTGTGTAGCACTCGTGGCCACAAAAATAAAAAAAATAATAACAGAAAAAAGGGAGTGCAGGCCAAAGGAATGACCAACGAGACGCACAGCCCAACTTGTAAAGGGAGCGACAATATAATTTAAATTTATTTAACAACCAACTTGTTAAAATCGTAAAGTGAGTGGGATGAAAATGTAAGGCACACACACTCACTGCCAGTGGAAACTGCACCGCAACGGCATTAAGTAGCTCATTAAATTTCCTTAACCAACAGAAGAACACAACGCAAACAAGCCACTGGCAGACCAACTGACTTTTCCGTTTTATTTTGTAAGTAGGAAATATTATAGTAGAAAAACGGCGCCAAAAGAAATGAAATCGTCGGCATGGTGAGGGCGTTGAGGGGCGTGCTGGTACGCCCCCCTTAAAGCGAGCGAGCTGTAAAAAATCCCGTAAGTGTATTTTTATTGCGTATAAAATGCATTTTGCAATGCCACACAAAACTCAAGTGGTGAGCGTTCCGAGCGGAAGTTACGACCAGCGGCGCTAGGACCTTGCCACATACAAACATACCACACCCACATAGAGACTCCCCGCCATGTCGGTGGGTTTATGTGTGCGCCAAGGAGAATCTTGATGTCAGAAGTTATGGACTACGAAATCAAGGAAGTCATAAGGAATTTCCTTGCTCGTGCCTGTGTAATTTCTAAATAATATTCATTAAAGGCTACGCAATCAAGTGGAAGCAATCGAAACACGGAAATAAAATGTGTAAATATTTATGGTTATGCTTAAGAGTCGTAAATAACTGCACATTAAATCAGGCTTTATGAGTACTTCAAACAATAGCAAGATTATACATTTATATAATAAATAATTCTAAAAAGAATAAGGCAGACACTTCAACAAAAAGACTTGATGGCCTAACCCCTTGAGGGAAATAAATCTCTATTTAATGCACTAAAGTGTACACGAAATGTATTCATGATGCACGGTCCTTGGTACTCAAGTCGCCGCCGAGACTTAATCATACTTTCCCCCAAAAGCCAAGCTCACCAGCCAGTGCAAATACCCCTGAAGTCTGAAGTAAAACAAACGAGTTGGCAAGCAATGATTGCTCAGCATAGCTACTTGTTGTTAAATATGTTACACAAACACACAGCATTCATTACACGGCAAGCGGTGGGTGGTTGGAAAATAAAGCCAGTGTTTACGGTGGGAAATTGGCTGTGCAGCGTAAAAGTCTAGGGATATTGTAAAAAGGTTAAAGTTAAGCGTAGGGTGTGGCATAACCCCCGGGAATGTTCACTCAACCAAGCTCTACCCAAAGCGTGTTTTATTCCTCAAAGGGTTCATCCATTACATATGAGTAATAAAAACATATACTATAGGTGTTAAGATGTGAGTGTTAGAGATCAGAACCCTTTTTCACCTAAGGGTAACACAGACCATTATAAATCAAATAAAATTAGGGCTAACACAGCTCTTAACTAATGCAAGAACAGCTTGCTAAGGCACTTAAATGATGAAAAAGTCATTCGACTAAGGGTTCCCAGGGCGTATGAGTAATATTAAGCGCACATTTAACTAAGAGTGATATATATCTGTTTTCAACTAAAGGTTATTCGCTCACCTGAAGGATACCCAAAGAGAATGTGTAATAAAAATTATATTTAAAAACACATGCCCATGGTGATCATGCATGATGGAAACCTCATTCAACCTCACGTTACCCAGTGCGTATGAGTAATAAAAATACTTGGCACTGTGGTGGCTTGTCAGGCTTTAAGTAATGCATACTTTTCGGCTTTTTTGTAACTCTCTTCTCAAGCGCAATTAATTATAATTTTTTCTCTGGCAGCATATGTATGTATATGCACGGACACAGGGGGTGTCGGCCAAACATTTTTGAAATTTTATATATATTCACATATATGTATATATAAAAGCATACACAGACTGGCAACTCACATGTGCCGGAAATTGGCGCACACCTTGCAGCCATGCAGCAGTGGCAAAGAATTTTTTCCATAAGCATCATAAAACCAGGGAGTGACCGGACGATGGCCAGGCAGATTGGTTATACTCTGTGTGCGGTGTAAGGGAAAAGCAGGGCGGGGCATGGAACCGAAGGGAGAACTCAGCGGCGTGCGGAAATTATAATTTATAGCTCAGAGCTGCGGATGCCGGGGCATTCACTGTGATTTTTTCCCCGTATGCGGACTTTCCTTCACAGCGTTGACTTTAAAATTGGTGCAACTTGGGCATTAATTGAAGTTGGCTATTAGAAATGGCCAACGGTTTGAGGGTCCGAAAGTCCACTCAGGCATGAATCATTTTCTATGGGAGTTTCAAAGTGTCAGAGCGAGCTGAGTGGTGGAAAAAGAAACAAAGTTTAAAATTTGTATGCTGCGTTTTTTTTTTTTTTTTTTTGGATTCTCTGAGCGCCGCATGAATTGGGGCGGAATATATTCTTTGTGAGGCTAAAACTCATTTAGTTTTGAGTTTCCATAAAACGCTTTAGCCGGGTTTAAGCGCTTTAAAGTGCTTCCGCTAGAATTAGCAACGATTAAAGTATTCCACGCTAATGCCTGGGAAAACCAATGCCTGAATCAATGCCAAGCCTGAATGCATTCACAGCTCTGATTGCGATGTAGTGTGTTTTGTGAGGCCTTTGCAAATTACTTTCAGTTGAGCAATTATTCATGACTCTGTTCATTCTTGCGGGCTATGCAAAAACAAAACAATACATTCAAGGGGTAATTGATTAATTTTAAAGAAGAAATAATGCCAGGGGCGAGATCGAGTTAAAGAGCTCACATTTTGGATGATGACTCCTCGCCCATTGTTCGCTGCATAAACATTTGTTAAGTTGACCTTTTCCAGGTGTTTACACAGCGCAAACAAGACTCCACTCAACGGGCAACAGCAACAACAAACAAAAAATGGCCATAAAGTAGCTTTTGACAAATGACGCACTTCCTGTCAGTATACACATGAAAAAACATACACACACACAGATGCATAGCACTTGTCTCCCATTGGAAACCTGTGAATAAAAGGTCACAACAATTGGGGCCACGTTTAAACATTAAATCTTTCACATTGTTGCACAGTCAAACAATAAAATAATTCAGTTATTGTTTGAATTTATTTATGAGTCTGCCTATCAAATATTTAATATGCAAATTGCGACTGTTTGTTTAAATGCAATTTAGTGAAAATCAAAAAAAGAGACTCGATGAAGACTTCGGTTGTAATTAGTAATTCAGCTTTGTGTGGAAAAGGATTTAATTGTAGATGCTCAGATTTCTGGCATACTTTTTTTTTGTTTGTTATTGCTAAATTAATTTTAATCTGGAGCACAGGAAACCGAATTAATTGAGGCAGATTCATTGCTAAATTAAATTTATTGCTTGTGGCATTTTTTTGTTTGAACTAATTAGCTGGATGTTCCGCGGCGTTCGTATAATTGCAATAATAAATGTGCTAATTAAACCATTTTGCCATGAGTGTAAATAGCATAATTGCCATTGCAGAACGGATAAACTTTAGCAGCCCTCAGCTCAGAACCGTTTTCATGAGATAATCCACTCGCTCCTTTTGCCTGGGAGTAAGTTGAAAGAATTTGGTGACGAAATTATTTAGTTCCTGTTTCGTATGCAAAGGAGGCCAACCGGTTTTATAGCAAAGGATTCTGTACGGCAAGGTAAACTTTGCGATTTCATTTAAAACTTTTTGAGGCTCTTACCTTTTCAGGTGTAACTGCTCACACATATTGGGTTGATTGGCAATAAGGTGTTTCATTTCCCGCTGGAACTGCTTATGGTAGCTCTTCGTGGCGCTCTTATATCGCTCATCGCAACTCACATGACTGGAAAAAGATGATGGGTCTTAAGGCTGTAAACTATTATAAATTCCATACAGACTAGGCCACAGTGTTGTAGCTGGGATGCAAACTGACATCGGCATGATCGTTGGGATATCTCAGGACATACGACCTGTTGAGGAATTGCTCCAACCTTTTGGCCTTCTCAGCCCGAGTCCCCTCTTTAAAACGGGTGTGGGGCACCTCTAAGTTTGGACTATTTCGCTGCTCCACGTCGGACAACCTGGGGGACACAATGGAACTTCGTTTCGACATTATACAAATGTATAACTACTTTATGGTAATTTATGAATACCGACCGACAATTGTGTTTGAGTGTTTTTAAATGGCATTCCCATATCCGAACACTGAATACTTTCATAAATACCCCTCATAGTAGGCGCTGCCAACATCCTTGGAGGATTGAATTTAAGCCCCCTGGTGTTAATTAATAATAATGGAAATATCGGTGAACAACGTTGAGATTTATCAAAAGATATCTGGAAATGCGACACTCTGCAGCATTTTATTTGCATAGCCATTCAGATTGGCATTTCAAAAATCACTCATTAATTTTTTAATCAACAATCAGACTTGCGCAAAAGTGTGGGAAAATGGAAACAAATAAAAATCTGGTTTAAAAAAATTTCATATATTTAATGCAGAAAATTGTGGGCAAAGGAAACATATGCAAAAAATTTTATTAAAAGTGCGGGGATATAGAATATTAAATACTCTTTAATACAGAGAAAGAATTATTTAAAGTTATCCTAGAATATTACATTAGAGGCATATAATTATGAGGGAAATAACATCCAAGTAGATGAAATATATGAAAATTATTTACATATCCTTGAGGATAAGTAACATAACTTTGCTAATTACTGCCTTTTTTTGTTTAAAATCGTTTTGTTTACGATATCGTATATTCCTTATCATTGTGAATGCATATTTTAATACATATAAATATTCATAATGAAATATATAAAATTCACTATAATAAACTCAATTTTATATATTTATTAACTTACTTCAGAAACGATACTAATTAATATGATTGAAATTCCCCACCAATGATTAAAGGAAAATACTTAATAACCTGAATGGCATATTGGTAGTTCCTATATGTGTACCCTATAATTGAGTACATACGAAAAATGAAAATTATTTCGCACATTTTTGCGGCATTAAATATGCATTCGGGCGTTTAATTTCATTTTCGCAACCTGTCCCAGATCCATATCCATGACGACGAAACTGAGCCATCGGGCGAGTGTCGAGAGCAGCAGAAGTGGCCCATCGAGAGGGTAGAATGCTGGGTAGAATGCTGGTCTCGACAGGAGGAGACCTGGCCCAATGTTTGGCCAGCAAAAACATGGCCGCAAATGCTGTGTCTATTAGGGGCACATTTAACCAAAGCCCGGGCTCTGGCACGTGTGCAATGAAAACAAACGAGCCCATTATTGTTACACTTTTCCTTTGGCCGTGTCCGACTGGCCGACAAAAACCCCCATTAATGATGTGTTATGGCCTCAAGAGGCTGGCCTAGACGATCCTTGAACTCTGACCACCGGCCAGCGCCTCTGAATTGAACTCTAATTGCACATAATGAATTGCACACATTAGGTCAATGAACAGTCCGGATTGGCACAAAGTGCCTAATGGAAATGCAATGAACTATTTATGGACATTAGCCATCGTCCGTCCGGCAATTGGCAAAACTTTGCTCACGCACTCGGCTTATTAAAGCCTAGATTTCCCTTTAAAGGACATCGACACAGACACACAACGAATTTGCGTTGGCTTTTCGGCAAACATTTGTGGCCAGCAGTAAATTGACAACGGCGTCCCCATGGGAACCTAATGACAAAATACTGACTAAAATGTTAACAGCAAATCCAATTTATTACCCCAAACATTAATTAGCAAACCGGACACGTAAAAGGTATTATTTGCAAACTCAATCTGCTCGCCACCGGGGAGACTGCCAAATCGCAGAGTGTAGATCAAATCCAATGACACACCACAAGCTTAACAAAATGTAAAAGCATTTTCCCGGAAAAATATTCACATTTTTTTTCCTTCTGACATTTTAAAGCTTCATCGATTTCATTCAATAGAAATTTCTCGCCACATTTGCGAATATTTGCGGACATTATAAATGTCCGTCATAAAAAAGTAAGTGCTCGAATGATAAACAATAAAAATGTCGATGGCCAATGGAAATGTAAACAGCACTTAATGCCATATGCTAGGGGATTACTAGTGTAATTATATGCAATTCTCTGACATGAAACCAAACAACAAACCAGAAAAGTTCTTTTGGCTGCAAATTGATTTCAGTTATGGCATCAAGTCCATTAAGGAATTATATTTGTTATGCACTTGGTCAATATTATATAAAAAATATATTGTTACTTACTTGTAAATGGGCTGTCAATGCCAAAGTTAAACAATTTCACTTATGTATGTATGTCCCAGCCAAGCATTTCATTTTGTCACACAATTTTCCATTTTAAGCCCTCAAACGTCGCCCAAACGTAACTAAGTCCTGCAATCCAGATATAATCTCTGTCAAACTCGCACACATTTGCCCAGCTGTTTGAACAACTCAACTGAGACTTAAGAGATTTTGCAGCAGCAGCAGCAGCACAGCTTCCTGCTTTGTTTCTGCCCCGGGTCGGGTCCTTGGTCAACTTTTAATTTATTTGATAACTGCAAAATTGTGCACCTTTTTGGGTTGAAGGAGCACACACAGATGACTTTTGTATAGTTTTGCAGGCAATTAATTTCAACCATGGCGTCTCCGAGCATTATTCACGTCAAGGCGAACATATTTTAATTTGATGAAGACCTAATAATGTTTCGAGCATATGCTCAATAGAACACAGAACTTGTGAAAGGGAAAAACTTTAAATGCAAATGAGTTGGCATATGGTGACTACTGGGTGAGGACATCAACTGGAGACGCAAATCCACTCGGCACATAGAAGAATATATATAATATAACATCTGATGGATTCGGGACGAATTCGGTTCGAGGAAGAACCCACCCACATTCCACCGAGTCATCAGGTTAATTCATTTTGAGTTGTAAGCAAATTTCGCACAAATTAAATGCATAAACTTTTCCCATTGACAGACACACATGCCAACAGCCGAAGGCCATAAATTTGCCAAGTGTTTATGTAAACGACCCCGATTGTGTCGGTTGCGGATTGCGGAGGAGCGGAAAATGAAAGCCATCGTCTGGCTGCACTTTGTCACCAGGCATGCGGAACATAATGCCGATTTTTTCGCCTGGAAAACGGATAGGCAGAGGAGAAAAGCTGCCTAGGCAGGACTCGACTGAGCCGGGCTCGGTAAGGCGATAATAAATCTTCTGCTTGGAACAAATCACAGCAATTCCATTATATACACATTTAATGATGTTGCCAGAGAAAGCCGCCAGATCCGAATCCAAATCCAAATCCAAATCCAGAGCAACGAGCCAGAGACAATTACTTGCAGCCCGCGAGCAATTTCTACGGCTTTATGCACTGAAAAAATGTATTATTTAGAGCTCTTTAAAACAGCGCAGGTTATTTTTTATAAAGCTTTTAAAAATGATTTAACTTAATTACAAATCGTGTCATTATAAACTCTAAGAACCCTTTAAAATATATCAAGAAATAAACGCATTTTCTCACATTTCTTTGAAATTTAATTTAATTTAAATAACTCCCCAGGAAAGCAATCATTCTTAGTACCCTAAAAACTGCAGTTTTCGTCTGTGTAACAATGGCTGTCCTGGCTTTCAGCGAGTGCAACAACATGGCCAAGTTGTTAAAATAATCACAAGGAATGCCCGGGCCGACCTGCTCAGGGGGATTCCGGCGAACAGAAGGGAATGCCTGCTGCGCTTCTCCGGCAAAGACAAAGTTGCGCTGCAGCTTTGCTATTGCGATTATTTTTAATTAGCAAAATTTCTTTATGCATCGACAGTGGGGCAGGAAAGGTAAAGACGAAGTCTTTCATTAATTAGAGCCAGCCGCCAAGTACTATATATGCAGTGCTTCCCGCAAGCTCGAAAATGGGAGACTCGAGGGCGGCGGCAGCACACACATGCACACATTTCGTCACCTGCCCAACCTCAACGTCTCATCACCTGTGCTTTATATTTACCCATAAATCTGACGCGAAATAGAAACAGGTGGCACAGAAAAAAAAAAGAGCAACAAAAAGGACGAGACGATGAAGGAATTTTCCCCCGGGAAAATATTTTGCAGCGAAGCTGCTTATTAGCTTTGACATTCGAATGCGATGCACTCTGGCCAGAGGTGTTTCGCTTGATGTTTTGCAATCTTCTTTTTATCATCCGCATATACATCACATTTTTTAGGGCTCACATAAAACATGGCAACGGTGGTGGCAGCAAACATAATTTATAACTCCCTTCTATGTTGTATTTAAAGTTGTGGCAAAAAAAAAGAGAGTGGCCTAAGGATTTTGCATTTTTAACTAAATTATTCGCCTTATTATGTGTATATTTTATAACTTAAGTATAACTTTTTATTTTCAAATTTATTTATTTTCAAATATTTTCCTTTGTTCCATATTATTAAGTATCCTTTTTAAACTGTCATAAAAGCTATCGTTAACCTGTTTTAAAGCTGTCACACGAAGCTATCTGGAACACATTTCCCATCTTTTCTCCATTCCTGTCAAACTTTTAAACTGCCCAACAGGTATTTGATATTCGATGCACTCATACCCATACATATATATATTTTAAACAATGTCATGGCCTCCCACTTACTTTGTCAGCAATATTTTTGGAAAATATGTGGCATGGAAATACATAGTTGTCTTCAAGTTTTGTGATAAAAGTGTGCCCTCTGTCTGCTGACCTCGGTGCGACAAGTTATGTCCGACTTTCAGGCTCTGTTGAATTTTTGCCGTAGAGGAGGAGTTTCTTCATCCGTTGTAGCAGCATGGCCATAACCTCAAGCCAGGCATCGAGTAGCCAGCTAACCGAAAATATCATAAAACTTTTCAACTTTTCCATTCCACTAAATGCGAAAGGCCAGAAGGGGCTCGGGCTCGGAGTCCAGGAGGAGATTGGGATAGCAGTATCTTCTGGGCCATGTCAAAAATGGCTCGCTCACGTTGCGTTGTTGACCGCATCACGCTCCAGAGCATAAAGCAATTACAGCGGCGTGCATTGAATCCAGTTGCTCCTTGATATTCGAGTCCCGAGTACATAGTCCTGAGTTCCCAGTCCTGCAGCACGCACCTCCGGGCGGCACTCTGATTTATGAAATTTGCCAAAGCACCAGGACCCACTCTCTGCACGAGTCCACATATCCCTGAATGGGTTCGGAGTGGGTTTTCGGGCGGTGATAGTGTGAGATTTGATTTCCAGTCAGTCATTGACTTGACTTGGCTAAACAACTTTTTGACGCAACCATACACAGCATGTGTGTTGAGCGCTGCACAGGGAAAATCCCATCAAAATATCAGTTTCGCAGAATCATATCCTTTTGTTGTTTATTACAGCAAAAAAAATTATCCTTTGGGTTTTATATGGGTTATGAAAGCATTTTTATTTGAAGTCATAAATAAAAAAAAGGTGATTTAAAGGTGAAGTCTTATTCTTATATATGATAAGAAAATTGCAATCGTAATTTTTAATTTTGTATTCTGTTTTGAATTGTAAGAAAAGCTTATACTTTATGAGTTTTGAAACTCAAGATTTTAATGAAAAATAATTAATCTCAGTTCATTTATTTATTCTTATTTTTATTTATTTATTTTATTATTCTGGCTAAATTTTATTAATATAAAGTTAACTTTATAACTTAATTAAATCTAATAAATTCATTTTGTTAAAGAATATATACGCTTTTTTGCTAATGTTTATATTTATGACTTTGTTTAAGTTTTGTAGTTTAAAAGAAAATTCATTGTTTGATCCAAAGGACCGTAGTAGGTTTTTACTCTTTCGTCCTTTTTCGCTCTCGCTTGTTCTCATTTTCTTCGTGTTTTCTCGTTGTTCTGCTCTCATTTTCGCCAACTTTGCTTGTCGTCTTTAAGGTTATTTTCTCCTCGTTATGCTCTCAAGCTCGTAATGTACTCGTACTTCTATTTGCTCTTCGTAATGTCTAAATATTCTAGCTATGATTTCTGCCAATATAAACATTTACTAATATTTATTTTAGACTTCAACAACTTCCTGGTTAGTTTCTAATTTACTATTCCCTCTGCAATTTTGCTTCTTATAATAAATCACATTGGTCAGGAAACTATATAATATTTAAAGCAATTTGAAGTTATCCTGACTTATATATATTTCTCCAAGTGGCCACCTGAAGTCGGTCGAATCAATAGAAATTTCCGTGTGCCCCATTGCACTGAAAGTTTTGTAGAAGAAAGGGGAAAATTGAAACTGAAAAAGTTTCAGTTGCATTTGGGTGTTGTCTATGCAGCTCGGAAAAGTGGCTTAGACTGTCGACACAAAACTTCATTCAGACCATGCTTAAATCTTGTCAATTGCAATTTTCGTCCTCATTTTTCTATGTGGGTGTGGCTTGCTGTCGGTGTGTGTGTGTGTGTGGGTGTTTTTCTGGTGCCTCTGGTTTTCCACTATTCCGCAGAAGTGACAATAAAGTTTTTAGTTTTGGCTGAGAGTGCGTGACGAGTTTTTGCCATTAGCCAGAGCCGAATAAACTTTTTGGTTTATAGAGAGGCTGAAACAGCGAGCTGCGTGTTAATGAAGCCATAATGAGGCGGCGGCTGCCTTGACACTTAAATGAAATAATGGCCGACAGTGCCACCGGGTGCGACTCAAACTCAGATTCCGAAAGAGAAAACTCCCATTTATATGAGCCGTTTTTAGAGGCCATTGTCGAGGCACCTTCGGTAGTTCTGGGGGAATTGCTTTCCGCCCTTCAGCCACTAATCACAAGTGCCCAATCATCTTTATTGCTTGACTCTAACTCAAATACAGCCTGTCGAAGCCAAGCAAGGATATGCCGAACAAGGACAAGGATTTGGGTGGGCTCAGAGCCTCTCAAAGCCGCTGAAATTCACTTGCGATTGTTTGTCGTAGGAGCGGTGGCAGCGGTGGCGGTTCTATATGGTTGGGTGACTTTTGGGTGGCTGTGTGGTTTTGGGGGTAGAGATTTAGCGAGAACAACCAACGGTGAAATACCCATGAAAGCCGCAGCACACACACACGGCTCCAAGGACAAGCAAAAATCTCGAGCAAAGGTGCAAACCAGCGAGGATAAACAGAAAACACGTTGCGTTTCGCCAAAAGGAAAACAGTTACAGCTTTCCGTAGTGAAAGCAAGGGGAAAACCTAGCCCACGGCGCAGGGCTCTGGCAAAACCCCAAAAATGAAACCAAAAGGAAAAATAAACTCAGGCGAGCAAATCGAATCCACAAAAAATGCTAATTTGGTATCCGTTTATGGTTTCTTTTTTTTTGTGCGTTTGCTCGGTGGCCAGAAAATTGGGCTAAACATGTCTATCTGCGACGGCACGTACATTGGCATTATCTATAATCCATTAGGGGAGACCCAACAGAATCAATTGCAGGCACTTGACACATGAATAAATGGCATTTAAACTGACACCGAAATAAATTAAATAATAAAAATCTCAACAACGCCTCGGGATTTGTTGGCGCCAAAGCCGTAAAAAAACTGCAAATGTTTTCCGCTTCGAACAAAGCAATTTGCGTTTGATTCGGCGCTTCCTTTAAAATCCCTCCTTTGTGTACTCGTCGCCTAAGGATAATCCCAACTAATTTCGTTCTTCTCCTCTCTCATTCTCCTTAACAATATCAAAATTCGAAATTACAGAAGCCACCGAGCAAGCATCAGAATCCACTCGAAAGCCAAAACTAGTTATGCATTTAGTTTGGCCGATTTGGCGATTTGGTATGCGGACATGCCAAAGCCGAAAGCCAATTACCACAAAGCGCCATTGAGTAAGCCATTCAAATGCAGGAACAACAAGAACAGCCAACAACAGACCCCTCTATGCGACGCAGAGTCCTCTGTCTGGGATGCAGAGCCCCAGATACCCCAGATGTCGGCAGACCGTTCAAGGGGCCAAAGTGCGGGGAAAATTACTTAATGCGGTCATTAGTTTGGCGCATTTGGCCAACTAGATTCTGACTGGTTGCGATGTCTGGACTACTCTACGTGACTGCACGGCACAAAATGTGATACTGTTTGCATAACTTAATGAAATAATTTACATAAGTGTATATATGTAATATTTTCGAGAATTGCTCAGCTTAGTGTTGCACATCCATGAAGTATGCAATTTTAATTTGTTTAACACAAACCTGTACTCTCACACTGAAACCCAAGGGGAAAAAGGGTCGTTGAAGGACAACGATCAAGAGAAGTCCTCAATTAACTGAGAGTTAGGACGAGTGGCACAGAGAGTATCCAGGGACGAGAAAAGCCGATGCAATGTTTAACAAGAGAGGGTTAAGAGAAGCCTAAGGTAAATCCGACAACACCAGGACGATTCTCTTAAATTGGTCAAAAAATCCTTTAAGTATAAATTTTAGTATATATATTATTTTATTAGACAAGCATTATCCAACTGTAATTATTCAAGAATAAAATCTACAATTAATATATTGTTATATCAGTTTAAGCTATTGATTTTATTGTGGTGTTTTCCGGGTTCATAAATAAAACTATTCATATTAAGAACTTGAATTTAAATAGAGCAAAAGGGTTTAATAAATCTAAAAATCAACATAAAAATATATTAATTATAATTATTTTTATAAGATTTATTTGTAAATAAAGCACTTAATTCAAAGTATTTATGGTATTTAATGAAATATAAACAGAAATATCCTTTTTATGACAAGTTGAACTTGAAGTTCAACCTCTTAATCTCTTACATACTTTCCCTTACATCGTCCCTGATTTTTACCAATATTCATACCTGAAATTCCACAGAAATAATTTAAATAAAAGCATATCTGTAGCTTCGACTTCCCAACTAGCATTTCTCTAATAGTTTCGTAAGCATTTTATGGTTTTTGCTAAAAGAATCCTTTTATCTCCGTGACATCAAACAACTTGAATGTCTGAAATATCCGTGCGAAAATGCAGTTAAGCTCCATTTGAAAATAAACTCAATTGAGTTCAGGTGGAATTTTTTAGTTGGCAATGATGGGTAAGATGGATTATGAGTTTGCAAATTGCTTTCAATGTGTAATGCCCGCGTGTCAATTGCTGGCTCGCTGACTGGATCTGCTTACACTCAAACCAGGACCCTTGGCGGTGGCATGGAGGGAACACAAAACAAATGAGAGTTTAGGAGGGACAATCAAACAGATTACCAACAACAGAAAAGTTTGATATTCTGGGCGGAGGAGCTGAGGATGTGGGCAATGGGTCACCGGCAAGCACGAGTCCGCTAACAAATGCGCGAGTGATAAAAACTAAACATATCCGTGGCTTGGTGTTTTGTTTGCAATCCCCCGAAAATGTTTCCTGCTGGTTGATGGCATTCTGAGCGTGCCCGAAGCCCAATTTAAGCACTTACACCACCTTACACACACCGCCCTTGACACCCGGGCAAGTTAATGTTTCCAGAACATGAGGTAAGTTCCCCCAGAATATCGCTATAAATTATGATGCGAATATCTGTGCTGGAGATAGCCAGGGATAAGGTGAGCTGTCCTAACAAAGACAATAAAATTTTAAAATTTTTTAAATTTATTTAAAAAAAAGGGCTTGATTATAAATGTTACTTTAGGGGGATTTTTCTTTGCACGAAAAATTAGAGACAAGTTTATTTTAAAATAAATATAAAAATCATTTGTTGTGTAAACAATTTATGAGTATATTAAGAATATGGTTAATAATTTCAGTACTTTATTTTATACGAGATATATTTTCCTGCTTGCAAAATAAAGAGCGCAAAATAATTATTTTAAAATAATTATTGCTAAAATATGTAGCATTGAACTAATGTTATGTATTGTAAACACAAAAAGCCATGGATATTTGTAAGATTTATTAGAATTTTATGTAAAATACATATAGATTTCTTTAATAGGTGACCAAATAAGCTATTCATTTACAATACTTTATTTTTTAGTAAATAAAGTATAACTTGCTTCCCACCTATTCAAATATTATGACTTGCAGTTGTCTCCAACAAGGATACTTTGGTTTCTTACTGCTTGCCAAGCAGTGACTTTAGATCTCACATCCTTGGGACAAAATATTTTATAAATATAATTCCATTTTTGTCTTATACTGTGATTTGAAACAATTTATTTCGTATAGCGTATTATAAAATGTTGTTTCTATATTTAAAACAATGACTCCAAGACTATCAACAATGTTCCCTATATTTTTTCTATAAAAACAGAATAACAGATTTATTGTAAAACATGCAATAATTGTGGCATATTCATATATTGCCTTACAATGAATCTAAAACCTTATTATCGCAATCAAATGCAATAAAATTGCTCTACAAATTTATAGAATTATAAATCTCTTTGATTTTAAAATGACATTAAATAATTATAGTTTGAACATCCCATATAAATGCTACAAGAATTTTTTTATATGTTGCATTTATTATAAATTATATAAGTGAATACAATTAAATACATTATAATTTTTGTGTTTTAATGTGAATGTTTACAGTGAGCGTTAAAGGCTCTGTAAGAGTTGGTAGAATTTGAACTGCTTGACTCTGCTAACATAACTGTATGGGTACATTTATAGCAAAGAACGTTAAATAATTATAGCTATAACATATACCAAATGCAAAAATATATTACCATTATTATCAAACTAACAAATGTGCAACATTTATCACAATAACTATAAATTACCATTAAAATTATTTGCATGTTGCATGTTGCTAACATATTTGATTTTTTCATCATAACATTAGTGGTTCAATTATACACATGGCTCTAAAACCTGATATAAATATCACTATAATATTTTCTATAAAAGTTGCTAGAACTTAAACTTCTTTGATTCTGTTTACATAACATTGCACACTTTTTCCGATGGCCCTCAAACTTTCAATATTTGTAGTTGAATACAATAAAATATTTTTGGTTTCTGTTAACATTATATTTATACATTGAAACAATAATTATCACTATAATATGTTTTATAAAAATTTCACGAATGTTAACTGCTTTAGTTTTGGCAATAGGATTCGATGCTGTAATGACTCTAAAACTTTCAATAATTATAACAAAAATACGCTGCAAAACTGCCTAGAATTTAAATCCACATACATACACACATATGTATATTGCAAAAAAATAATATTTTGGCAAACATTTTGGTATAAATTAAGAATACAAATACAGTGAAATTATTACGATAAGTATAAGTAAAATATTGCTAAACGTTTAAATATTTCTAATTCAAATTCTAGAATATTTTATATACTTTTTCTTTATAACCAAATTCAGTTGGCTCTTATCCTTGAGCTATGGAAATAACCCAATTCAATATTGACAATTCAATAACCTAATTTATATTTAGACAGTATTCGGAAACGCAGCAAATAGCAAACCAATTGGATAAATGATGAAATACTCATTTAAAATCAATTACTCTCTGATTTTATAATATTTTTATACGTTAAAATTGAACCGATATATAAGTAAATACCTCATGTGACACACCCAAGACATACGTTTTAATAAATAATTAAAAAAATATATATATTTAAAACAGTTGTATGGATCAACCCCCTTTTAAAGCACCCCCAAAATGCAAGCAATGTTTTTCTACATATATACTTTATATATATATATATTTTTTTTTAACAATAAATGTGAACATAAAAAAAGAAAAATTAATAAAAGCGAAAAGCTCTATTTAACAAAGCTCTGATTGACGAAGCCCGCATTCCTCGTATTCGCTGAAAGCACGGGCGTAGGACTCGGAATGCTGTACACAGGATACAGTGGAGCAAACTCGTTGGTCCCGAAGGCATTCAACTCCTCCTCGTTGATGTTGCCGCGATGCGTGTGTTTGGACTCCTCGTATTTGGGAAGATCTGAGGTATAAGAAAAATAAAGAATTGCATTTTTTTATTATGTATTATTTATGTAAATATTTTAAATTAAATTAATTAAATTAAATATTAAAAAAATGAACTATATAAAAAATAAACTATAGTCTGGACTGATTACTATTTAGACAAAATATTGACGGCACAATTAGCGATATCTAAAGATAACCGGATTACGATTCCATTCAAAAGTTTTCAGATAAGATTGCAATCAATCAATACGGGTTCATGGGCACGTATATAATTTTCGACATATATTTTAGTCCTTTTTAAATCTTTGTCCATAACATTCACTTACCCATATCCGCTGAACTCGGCGTTGGATCGTTGGGAACATTGCCAAGGGCCGACACCATAGGCAGCTCATCAGGTGGATCCCTTCGGGATGGCGGACCCTCGTAGTGGCCACTTCGGCGGGGAGGCTGCTGTACCACAATGCCGGCAACCGGCAATGGAATTGTGCCAATGGTTACTGGCATGACCATCAGCTGCTGTTCCCGCAGGCTCTTCACCAGCGCCTCAACCTCCAGCTGGTAGGCGATCTGAATGAGGTTACTCAGCTCCACGCAGGTGGGCGGTGTGGAGGGCACGGGCAGGTCTATGGTCAGAGAGCGGGTGCACTGCTTCAGCACGGAGTCACCCTTGGCCCGCGAAATGATGATTCGCTCTACGCGCGAGTGCTCCGGACTGACGCTGTAGTAACGCACCAGCATGACGAGCGAGAGTCGCAGCTCGGAGACGGCCACGGCTGTGTTGTTGATCACCACCACAGTCACGGGTATCCGCTGGCCAGGCACATATCCAGCTTGGGGCAGGTGAAGCTCCAGCTTCAGGGGATCCGTCTTGCAGGGACCGCAGCAGAAGGTGCGATAGCCCTCACTGTGGGCAGCCAACTATAGATATTTAAAAAGTAAATTAAAAATTAATTAATCTCTTTATGGTTCACTTACTCGTAATTGCGGCGTATCAAAGTTCAGATCCAGCATCTTCAGCACTGTAAAGCCCTTTGTGTAGGCCTGATCGAATTTCCAGGGTCTGACCAGCAGGACTTTGACAATGTAACGGATGCAGCCATGGCGGCCCTCAAAGGACGAGGGGCACTGGTAGGGCAGCTGGCAGGCAAAGGTGTAGTTGTGGACGCCGGCCTGAATGGTGTGTCTGTTGTTGTCTACCGCAGATAAAACCCATTAATGAATGCAAACACTTCTCGAGATGGATTTAGTATCTCACTCACTTTGCTCTGAGCCCAGCAGATAAGTGTTGGATGCTAGATAATCCTCACGGCCTGCATATAGCTTGGAGGAGCCCAGACTTTTCTCGCTCCATTTGGTTATGGAATATCCAACTACCTTGAGCAGAACGGCTAAAAAAGCAGAGAGTTACAGAGAAAAAATGAGAGTGAGAGTGGATTGAGTAATCGAGATATTTTATCTTGAAAGCTAATACCATATATAGATAATCCTAAAAGCAACTGATAGCAGCACACATAATCAGTTAATGTGAATAGGGGGGTGAGTGAGCTATAAATTAAATCCTATGCACTTATAAGCGTACTATTAATAAAGAACTAATAAAATACAACCGCATATATTTCAATATTTCGCTTCTCAGTTTAATTCCTTAGTGTGTGCCGAAAACTCTTCCCCTAATCTTCATATTAAAATAATATCAAGAAATGTTCACTACTTGGTGTGTTATCAATCAACTTCACACATTCCGCACTAAAAAATGCCCGCAAAAGTCAATGTCGTCATATAAACATATATATATTCCCGACATATACCACACAAAAATCGTTATCGAGCAAATATTTATAATAGCCCGGCCAAGTAAAGCTATATATAAACACTTAATCAAGCCCTATTGCGATTTGGTTGCTGCTCCCAAATTTCTCGATTAATTTACCTTGAACCTCCTTGGATCTGTCGCACTTGAGGGTCACGCAGCCATTGACCAGTTGACCGGCATAGAAAGTGCCGTGTCTATTATTATCGAAGCTGATCTCACACGTAACGACCATTTTTCCCTCACGTTCGAATGTCCGCGCAGGAATCCGCTAAAACCGATGGCCGATGGGCAACGAGTTGCGACTAACTTAAGTACAAACCCGGCGGACTGCTTGCGGTGCGAGTGATAAGAACGGAAACGATATGGAATCGGAATGGTAAGTAGTATAAGAGCCCGTGAGGGGAGCCTCCACTTTGGAGCAATGTTATCTCTTCTGGGAGCGAAGACCTTGGCAGTGGAGAAGTTATAGCGAAGCTTTTATGTTGGCAGAGGCAACCCGATAAGGAAGACCTCGCATTACCATAGCTACAGCATCTCATTTGGAAGTGTAAATCTTTGAAGGACATTGTGCGTGCAGATAAAAAATTGTAGTTGAAAACGTTACACAAGATGGAAAAAAATATTTCTTTGTTCAGCATCAGAATAAAGAATTATGGAATAAAAGAATATTCTTTACGATTTTTAAATAAATATATACTGAAAGCATTATTTTTCTATACTTTTCATTACTCATTGAAATTAAAAATTCATGTTTTAAATAAAAAAAAAATATATTTTTTTAATCGTTTTGGTTGCATTATTTTTTTATTTCACAAAATAGCAAATTACATTTGATAATCGTGCTCGAAATTCACTCCTATTATAGCCAAGTTCCCTTATCCTTGTTCGCATCCATTGCAGGATTGACAAAGGCCCTTTCGGCCATATAGTTCTGGGTATAATCCGATGGCGGGGGAGCCGAGGGACTTGGAATGTCGAAGACTGGATATAATGGCCTATAAGTATTGCCATCCAGATTGAGAGTATTCGGCTGTACTGGCTCTGGATCCTCGGGATCATCGATCTTTGTGTCAGCCGTGGAGCGCATGTGCAAAGCCTCCTGATAGTTGGGAGGAGCTAAAAGGATCAATTAGTCTATTGAAATCTTTAAATATATTAAAAATAAGCCAACTTACGAATGGAATCATCTATAGCCCAGGGATTGGCTGCGTTTGGAGGAGGAGCAGTGGCTACATGTCCACCACCCAAGCCATTGACATCCAAAGGCTGATTGATCAAGCCCCGTGGCTGGATCAGTGCATGTTGGGACAACGGGACACTGCCAATGGTCACAGGAATGCTGACCACCTCGTTGTGGTGACAGCCCTTTACCTGGGCCTCCACCTCCACTTGATATGCGATCTGGATGATCCCGCACAGATTGAAGCAGGTGGGCGGAGTGGCTGGGACTCTAATCTCATAGTTGAAGAGCTTCTTGCAGTTCCTCGGTACGGAGTCTCCCTTCAAAGTGTTGACCACCAGCCGCTCGGATGTGGTATTTGGCATCGAAGGTGGCTTGCTGTGGCAGGTGACCAGCATCACAAAGGTCATCAGTAGCTGCTCCACGGGAATATGACTCTCATTGGTCACCAAGACGCTGAGCGGAATGCTCTGGCCAGGCACAAACCCAGTTTGAGGAAGGGTCAGCTGGAGGGACAAAGGATCCGATTTGCAGGGCCAGCAGCAGTACGTCTTTGAGGTCTCACTGTGGGCGGGAACCTAGAAAAGTAAAGCGGCTTGATTAAAAGATAAATAAAATATTAAAAAGTTTAATTTGATATTTTTAATTATGCATTTTTTATTTTTAACTAATTTTAAACCCACCCTCAGCAGTGGACTGTCGAAATTGAGGTCCATAACCTTCAGTACTGTAAAGCATCGTGTGTAGCTTTGATCGAATTTCCAGGGTCTAACCAAAGTCACATTGGTCATATAACGAACCCTTCCATTGATGCCCTCAAAGGACGATGGACACTCGGTGGGAATCTGGCAAGTAAAGTTGTAGGTGTGAATGCCGGCTTCAATGGGACATTGGGCTGTAAATTAAATAAATGAAATTAAAAAACGACTCCTGCCCTCACGGAATAAATCACACTTACAGCTGAGATTGGAGCCCACCAGAAACGTTTTGGATGCAATATAATCCTCGCGGCCATAGAACGTGCGACGTCTCCTCCTTCGGTTCGTGGTTACCCTTTCGCTCCAACGGGTCTCGGCATATCCGGTTATATTTAACGTGACAGCTGTGTAGGGTAAAACCATATATAAACACATATGGTAAACATTTATTTTATTTGTTTATTTTTTATATTTTAACGGGCTTGTTTGATTTTGATTGCAATTTTCTATCACAAGATATCAATAAATCGATTTTTATTGCCAAACAATATATTTATTTAAGGGTCGTAAAATAAAATAGTAAATACCGATTCATTTTTATGTTAGGTAGCAGCTGAAAATAGTTTTTTAATTAATTTCTTATTCTAAATGGCTGGCAGTCGGAATAAATAACAAAATTAATAATATTATTATATTGAAACCAATCAATTTTATTAATTCACTTGCTTTTCACATACTCCCACATCCTAATGAATCGATTCCCATTAAAAGCTTTTGTTGAATGGATATCTGATTCTGGTTTTTCCCAGAGTGCCTGCATTTATGTACGTATGTATATGCCCATATTTTATGTCAGTTAATGCGAAACCATTGATTATTTTAAAAATATATTTACAATCTTATCGCCTGTAAATATTTATCATTAATGTATTTGTGTTTGCCCATCGAACGCCTCGTTCTCTGTTGGCGTTAGATTTTGCACGTGTGGTCGGTTCGCAATTATAAATAATATGAATCATTCGAGTCGATCTTTGCTGCAAACCATTTAACCGCACTTAAAAATTCACCCGATAAGATAAGTATGAGTCATGCTAATGGTATCGCCAGAGTTTTTTAGTTGGAGAATTCCGAAAAAAATAACACCCACTCTCACCTTTCACCAACTTCACTTTGTCCAGGCGCAGCGTTACCCTGCCGCTCACCACCTGGCCACCAAAGTAGGTTCCGTGGGGATTATTATCAAAGTCGATTTCACAGGTAACAGCCATAATTGTAATTGTATCTGTAATTGCTATTGTGTGCTATTTATTAGCCGATCCGCTCCTGATGCCGTTGCAAACACAACTGATTTGATTTTAATGCCCAACTCTGCTCCGTATTTACTCTGGAACCTCGCAGAAGCTATAGGAACCTCATGCCCAGTTGGCTGCCAGAAACAAACTGAGAATGAAACAAACATTGCGGCGGTTCTATATATTGGTAGCGATGGCCAGGCCAACCTTTTTATCTTATCGCTGTCACAATTTTGAATTATACTCGTACATTTCGCCAACGGGAGCCACACAACAAAGAGCCCATGGAACTGGGAAAAGCCCAATGAAATCCTTGATAAGCTGGCGAGGGATTGTTTAAAGATTCTCTCACGAATACCGAAATATTTTCCTTGATCCTTCACTTCTTTTCCTCTTTTGCCAAGTCAGGATCTATCTTATTTTCTTCAATTTGATTCGGAACACTATAAATGGGATACAGAGGCTTGAAGGGCTGCTTTTCCTCCGTAGGCTTTGACTGGGTCTCCAGCTGCTGCTCCTGCGACTTTGTCGGATCAGGTTGCATGTGCATGGCCTCAGCATAGCTGGGAGGTGCTGTAAATAATATTAGTTACATACCATTTCAAGTATGTCACCAAATATCGATTTTACTCACCCATAGTAGAGTTCTCTGACCAGGGATAAGGAGGAGCAGCTGGAGCACTGGCAACCTCACCCTCAAACAATGTCAGGGCCCCTTCATGAAGACCTCCCTGAGCTCCCGATCCTTCGGGTACATATTGCATCACTGGCGGCGAAATGGGAACCCCACAAATTGTAACCGGCATTACCAGAGTTCCATTAATGTGCATGCCCTTAACCTTGGCCACAACTTCGATCTGGTAACCGATCTTGATAATACGACACAAATGCATGCTGGTGGGCGGCGTGGAGGGAATTTGCAGTTGGAATTCATACATCCTTTGGGAGTTTCTCATTACGCCATCAGCCTTCAATTTGGCCACAGAAATTCGTTCCGCATTAGTACCGTAACTCAGATCACTATAGTAAGTGATCATCATGGCCAGCCCAACCTTCATCTCGTGCACCCGAATCCTGCTCTCGTTACCCACCAAGACCTTCAGGGGGACAGTCTGGCCGGGCACGAAGCCAGTTTGTGGCAGGGTCAACTCTAGGCTCAGAGGAGACGAGCGGAAGGGCCAGACGCCAAAGGTCTTCTCACTCCTGACCTGAACAGGGACCTAAATAATTCGACAATGAAAAATAATTCATTAACTTGATAAATTATTATTTTCTCGGTTAGCTAGAAACCCACCTGAGAAACCGACTGATAAGTTTGCATATCCATCACCTGAACTACAGTGAATGGCCTTGTGAACAGACTGTCGTACTTCCACGACTGAATGATATTCACATCCACCATATAACGTATACGACCGTGAGTCCCCTCGAAAGAAGAGGGGCAGTGAATAGGTATTTGGCAAGCAAAATTGTAAGTTCTCACGCCCGGCTCCAAACATATTTCTACAAATATTATATTGGCTTATAAAGGGAACATAATTAGGTCCGAATATCTTACCCGGACTTGTTTCTGAACCCAACAGATAAACTGTGCTGGAAAGATATTTCTCAAAGCCATTATAGGATTCAGAGGTGGATTTGTTGTTTGAGTCAGTTTTACTTTCAGTCCAATGGGTTTCGGCAAAACCTTTAATCTTTAATCTAATGGCTGATGAGCGGAAAAAGCAATCAATAAATTATTGTTTTTTTTTCCTAATGAAATTCTTGCACCAACCTTTGATTTCTTTAACCTTATCCGTGCTCAGAGTCACTTGGCCAGAAATCGTTTGGCCCGCATAGTAAACTCCTTGAATATTGTTGTGAAACAGAATCTGGCAAATGATTCCCATGATTGGTAATTTATGAGAGTATCACGCGATTAATAGAAATTATGACTGCAGTAAATTGTTGAGCTCTTTCCTCTTTAATGGTCACAAGCAAACTGAACAAAACAGCCTTCAATCCACTTCTTTTATGCTTTTTGCGACCTTTCGTTAGACTTATCTTATCGGTACAATTATAGTTCTTGGCCAACGAAATATATTTTACATTGATTACCAGTGTGATCAGTTTTATTACTGATAACAAAGATAAAAGTTTGGCCCAAAAAACCCCCCCAGCTGTGATTAGACTCACTCAAGTATTACACTCAACTCAAATAAATCCGTCTGCGGCGGCGTATCAGTCATTTGCACTTGTTTCTGGGTAATATTATTGATAAGATAGAGGCCCAACCCAAACAAATATTGCTCACTGAAACTAATCCTTCTAAAATAAAGTGTTCCCAGTACGCTGACAGCAATGATTGTACGTGGTTTGATTTATTTGAACGGCTAAATAATTAAATAATATTTTAAAATGTTAATGTAACAGAAATTAACTCTTTTTAAAGCCAAGTGCTTCTGTCCACATCTTCGTTTACATAGCCGCCATCAGTCTTTGCTTCATTGGACCTCAGAATCCATTCGTCTGCCTGATTTTCCAAATCAAAGACAGCATATAAAGGACTAAACACAATATCCTGTTCTTTTTGATCCTTTGACTCTTTGGTAGCTTTTTTCATGGATTTCTTTTTGGCTTTTAAAACTTTTTGGGCTTCTGGGGAGATGTGTTTAGCCTCGGCATAGTGGGGAGGTGCTGAGAAAACATATTAGGGAAAATAAATTTTAATCTAATCCTTTAAATTAAATTAAGATTAAAAATTTCCCAAAAAAATCCTATAGCTATACTCACCAATTGAGGTATCAGCAGCCCAGGGATTTAGGGGTCCAACTGGTTGTATAACCTCTTCATTTTCAATCAAAACTAACGCCTTGACATCCAATTGTTGTGGCGGCAAATCTTCTCCCCAAATCCTGGCCTCTTTTTGCAGCTGCCTAGTGAGTGGAACACTGCCAATGGTCACTGGCATGTGAACCGATTGATTGGCATGACAACCCTTGACCCTGGCCTCCGCTTCCACCTGATATCCGATCTGGATGATACTGCACAAATTAAAGCAGGTGGGCGGCGTCGCTGGCACCCGAATGTCAAAGGTGAATTGCTTTCGACTTTTGGCAGGAGCACCCCCGCCGGTTTTCTGGACCATCACAAACCGATCCTTGTTGGTGTCCGCCGTGGGTGGTTGACTATAGTAAATCACCACCATGGCCAGTCTCACGGTTATATCCTCGACGGCAATGCGACTGTCATTGGAGACCATTACGCGCACAGGCAACGTTTGCCCGGGCACAAAGCCACCCTGCGGCAGGGAGAGCCGAATGCTGAGCGGATCTGATCGACAGGGAAAGCAGCAGTAGGTTCTCTGGGATTCCACCTGGGTTGGTACCTGGGAATTGCAGAAATATTTGATTAATGAAGAATACTTAACAAGTTTTTTGTTACCTAAAACTTAAGTTATGTCAAGAAATTATGTAAGCTTGAAATACACCCCCAGCTTACCCTCAACATCAGGCTCTCCGTATTCAAGTCCATCACCTTGAGCACCGTGAAGCAGCGACCAAAGTTCTGATCGAATTTCCAGGGCCGCAGGAACCTCACATTGACCAGGTATCGAACACGTCCATGGCTACCCTCGAACGAAGAGGGACATGTGATGGGCAACTGACAGGCGAATCTATACGTGCTGGTGCCCGGCTCAATAATCACCTCTGAAATGAAGCTTTGACTTCGTTATCTCTTGATTTATTGAAATTTATCATCTTGGAGCACAAACCTATGCTAGAGCTCGACCCGTGCAGATAAGCCTTAGTGGCCATGTAGTCCACATGACCCTTGTATGACTCACCATTCGACTGATCCTCCGAATCGAACTCGGGATCAGTCCAATGGGTTTCGGCGAATCCTTTGATCTGCAGAACCACCGCTAAATATACACAAATCGGTTATTTTTATAACTCGCAGTACTTGCATTTCAAATTCAATTAAGACTGCTGCAAAAAAGTTCCCCTTGCAAAATGATAACACGAAGCCCATGAATCACACCTCTTACCCTTAACTGGTTTCGCCTTCTCAGTTTTGATTACCACCTGTCCAGAAATCAATTGGCCCGCATAGAAAATCCCCCGGGGATTATTACTGAACTCAATCTCACAGATTACCATCGTTCGTATAGAATTCTATTGATAATCCCGAAGAGCTAGTGAACTTTTGCCCTGTCTGCGCCGTGTCTCCCAGCAAACTGAAGTCATCCACGGGTTCTGTTTTTATTTTATTTTTTATATTTTTTTTTTTGACCAACATTTTTATTTTATCTTATCATAGCCGATAGCTATTTATGTATTTAAACACAAATTTGTGGCATTGCTAGCAAAATATTTACATATGTAAGTGACAGCGATATGAATGATAATATTGAGTGGTTAAATATTAATCGATGAGGGGCAAAAACTCTCAAGGCTTAGATAGCTGCGAAATAGATAATGTAACTAACATGGATGTACTTCAAACAGTTGGCTACCGAACTCTGCTGGAAGTTGAGGAGGTATTTATGGCCCTATTTTCACTCAACTGTTTTGCGTTGCCAACCATTTGTGATTTTTGCACTCGCTCGGCAAAGGAAAACATTGCAGTGGGTTTTGTAGAGAGTTAGCGGCGGCGATAAGATAAAACTTGGCCAACAGCAAATATTGAGCAAGAGCGGAGAGGCGTCCAGGCCCAGTTGGTAATGGCGATAGCCTCAGTTCCCGTTCAGCAGCGAGCGCGTGCGGACCAAACGCGTTAATAATATTAGTTCTGGAGGAGGATAGCCCCAATTCCGATACCAAACCGCTGTCGCCATGTCGAAGAACTGTATGATAACGTTCGACCAGAACGAGCATGGCACCTACTTTACCGGCCAGGTGATAACCGGCAAGGTGATTGTCAATCTGAACAAGACCAAGAAACTACGCGGTACGTAAGCTCGACCAGGATTCCGGAATATTTCATTAACTTATCTGTTCGGCCATATCTTATCGCATCGCTTTGGATAATGTCAGGTTTGCCAAAAGCAAAGTTTCAACAAACCATTCAAATGGGTAATTTAGTGATAACCAAGGGGACACTCAAAATGTGCGATAATTGATGATGCCCCCAGCTTATGGTTAATAACAATAATTTATTTTTTGTTTTGCTTGCGCCAGGGGATCTACCTAGGAAAGTGCTATTTTTTTGATTTGAGGAAATGCCAATAGGAGTTAGTCACGGTTAATGTCTGGGCTGGGCGCTATCAAACAGCGAAATATATTTATAAAAAAAAAGCAGAGAGAATAACAAGAGGCTCTAGTAAAGTAAAGTGATAGGGTTCTCTGTTAAAAAATTAAATGTCAGGATAGAGATAAATGTAGAACAGTCCACCAGCAGTTGTTTTCTGTGATGAGTAACTCAACGTAAACAGAGTTACGATGGGGTAATAAAGGATGCAAATATTTAAATCCGTTCTAGATTAAATTTATATATATTTTTGCTACTGTTACTAACAAGTTAACTAAGTTATTCTTTAACTTCCTATAACAAAATTCTTTATTTTTTTTATCAGGAATAAAATTGCAGATCAGCGGCTATGCCCAGGCACAGTGGAGAGTCCGTCGAAATGGCGGGGCTGTGGCCATTCAAAATCCCAAGAAACCATCCAAGCACCAGTGCAGCGGACGGGAAGACTATATAGCCTCCACTACATACCTTATGGGCTCCGAGCAGGGAAGCAACTTCAGCATGGATGCGGGCACTTACACCTACACCTTTGCCTGCCCCATTCCCAGTAATTGCCCCTCTTCCTTTGAAGGTGCCTACGGCCATATCCGTTACCTGGCCAAGGTGACATTCATTAAGCCTGGGGCCTCCAATCGAACCCACAACGTGGGCTTCACGGTCCTCAAGCTGCTGGATCTGAACCAGGAGACCAAAATGCTCCGGGAACCGGCGAGTAACGAAGCAGTTGAGTACTTCTGCCTGATGCACACGAAGCCTGTGCAACTGAAGGTGACGCTGCAGCAGCAGGGCTACGTACCGGGCCAGTTTATGCTGGTTCACGCCCAGGTGCGCAACGATTCCAGCTCCGATTGCCGCAAGTTGCTGATAATGCTGCACCTGCGGGCCACCTACACAGCGGACCAGCCTTCACTGCGCACCACCTCCGAGAAGATTATGCTGGTGAAGAGGGAGTGCGGCCCAGTGCCGCATCATGGTCAAAGGACCTACACAGAAACCCTGAGAATCCCAGCAACGGCGCCCACATGCGAGCACCTCAGCAAGGTGGTGCGAGTGTCGTACGAGGTCCGAGTGGTGGCTGTAATGAACTGGTTAATGGCCAATCCGAGGGTCATCATTCCCGTGACCATTGGCAATGTTCCTCTGGCTACGGCTGTCTCTGGGCCAGATTTCCTACCCACAACCACAACCGCCTATGCAGCTGGAAGTCCGCTGCCTGCCGATCTGCCTTGCACATCCACAAGAGCCATGGAGCTGGCCCAGATGTCCGGCAATGGAGTAAACAACTCCGGTTACGAGATGACCGAGGATCTCGAGGACTTTGAGTTGCCAGAAGATGGGGATGACGAGCTGGAGGCGGCTGACGAATTTGTGCCCGATTTGCGTGAGTTTTTGTTGTTTATTTGTTTATTTATAGGGAAAAGTTGCAGTTTGCTTTATAATTTTTCTATTGTGTTTGTGTTCATTAATTACATATTCTTCATTAATTACATATTGTTTATTTTTCATACGATAGCTCCTCCCACCTACGAACAGGCCATGTTCATGACCACCGACATTGCGGACACGGATGCAAACACCGTCAGCGAGGCATCCCAGTTCACGCCCCGCTACCCTGTCTTCGATGTGGACACCTTCCAGAGCCCGCCACCAAATCCGCCCCAAAAGAAACGTCGCCGCCGCCGCCGAAGACCCGCCGATCCCGGCCAGCAGAAGCAGCGGCCGGAAAAGCAGCCCGTCGAGTCGCCCGTGCAGATTTGAAAGAGCTTTTGGCAAATCACAACTACTATATCTTATCTCGGCAGTATTTATTTCTTTTTCGGTTCGCCTGTGTACTAACCATAATGTTAATATATCCACAAACGTATGCATATACATACCTACGCAATGGTGAATAAACAAACAAGAATATAAAAGTGTCTTCTGGGTTGATATGAGCGATAAATGGCGATAATACCCTAGACAGTCAATGTCAAGTCCTTCGAGATATTCTATGAAATATTTTTTGATATCAAGCATTTTCCGTTTATATACAATTTGGAAAAAACAAAATAGCGTCTTATCAATAATGCTTAAACTAGAAGGCATGACCTAAGAAAGTAATTATGTTAGTAGCAACAAACGAACTACAATTTTCTATATAAAAGATTTACAAGTTATTCGTTTTTATTTATGGTATACAAAAAAGTTTTTAATTGTTTTTAATGAGCAGGAAATACGTTTGAAGTACCCACATAAATGAATGAAATAGGTTGCCTACAATCTTGTAATTTTTTAAACGATAAATAATAACTGAGAGCTATTAAGCCCAAGAGTATATTAATTTGTTTATTATTTTTCCGAATCTAGACTTAAACCGCCAAATTATCTAAAAAGGCACTTTATCTATTCCCGAAATTTTAACAGAGATCTTTGAAACCGGTTTGGTTTTTTCTGTAAAAATCTTATTGTTTTTCATGTAAAAATCTTATTGTTTTTTCTCTTTTCTATCAAAAAAAAATAATAAAAGTAATCAATTATCTTAAAGAAAAATAAAATAGATATTACATTGTTTAAATTTTATTTAAATTATTTTGATTCCTTAAAACACTCAACATCAATGAAATCCTAAAACGACCTCTGCTAATAAAATATGTATCTCAATCTTTGAAGTCTACGAAAAGCATAGATACAGCAAAACCTGTTTTTGTTTACAACGCTCTGGTTGTCTTGGCCCCAAATTCGTAACAAAACGGCGAATATCGGTGTAACAACAAACAACGAAATGCTATATTCAAAAGAATAGTTTCAAATGAGCGCAGGCCCCAAAGCTTATTCTCTCTCTCTCTCTCTCTCTCGCTGCCTACGTAGAAAATGGAGCTTTTCCTCTCTGGAGCTGATGATGTCACACTATATCTCTCCCCAACCGGCAATTCTTGCCATAGTTCTCATTCTAAAAGCGACGCTTGTCTGGTGCTGAATAAATTTTTCGGTTTGCGTGCCAGCACCAAATAGTATTTAAGCATTTTTAATTGTGAATTTGGGAGTAGCTAGCACTCCCTATAGTTAGTTTATAAAGATTTTAGTTGATTAAAAAGGCCAGTAAAATGCCCTCAACTTGCATTTTTGAGTTTGATCGTCCCGAACCGATTTACTATAGCGGAGAAACGATCAATGGACGTGCTATACTTACTACAACATCCGAAAAGAACGTAAACGGTAAGTTTAAACGAAAAACCTGTTGAGAAAAGATCTCCAACTAACGTGATTCTTATTATCACCCCTTATCACTTTCGTAATTAATTTGGTCTACATGCTAATACTAAACCGGTTCTAAAGAATGCTGTAAGATAGACCAGTTTGTGCTCCACAAACACATAGTTTTTATATTTATTTTTTATATGTTCCCAATGTGCTTGATAACTTATTAAAAAACAAATATTTTTTAATTGTTGCCATGCTCTGATGAGCTCAGCTCGACCCCCAAATACCATAGCAAACATTATGGACGGGAATTTGTCTTTTTTTCCCCAATTATTTTGGCTTAGCCAAAACAAAAATAAAGAACCAAAAAAGCTCTATTAAAAAACATTTGTGTGTATACTCAAAAAAGTGCCAAAGATAAGAGAGCAACAAGTATTTGATACAGTGGGGCTAGCGTTTCCTTTGAGATTAATTGAATTCAGCTGAGTTTAATTGCTTTGACTTTAATCTTTACTTTTCCAATCGAAGCTAACAGCGATAGGGTTTCTATAAAAGTACTTAAGAATATATAAGAAATGCATGTTTCAGGGTAATAAAATTACCATACAACTTAGGATTTAAAATTTGTATTTTTTCATTACAATGATATTTTAATAATTGTTTGTTTAAAATTTTATAATAAACTTAGCATTTTTTATGACTTAAACATATTTAAAGCTAAGCTTGTTGTAAATCATAATACATACTAAGAAAATCATTATAAAAATTTTAATATCTATTAAAAAAGGTAAGCACTACATTAAGAAATAATGAGATTTTAAAAAAATATTTTACCATTCAATATGCAATCTTCTTTTTTGTGTCATAAAGCCCTTAACTCACACCTTTTCATTAGCTTATTACATTTCCAGTCATATCCCATGCTCATCCTATTCCTAGACATATATTTATATATTTATTTTCTTTCATCTATTCCTTTCAGAGGTTTACATACACTTCGAGGGTGAGGCAAAAGTACGATGGGAAGAGCGCAAGACAAGGACTCAGAACGGGAAGACCCACCATTACACCGAGTACTACCGGGGAACGCACACATATTTAAACACCCGAACGACTGTCTTTGGATCGGGAAAACTGCCCCCCGGCACCCACACATACACCTTTTGCATACCGCTGCCGCTGGAATGCCCTTCGTCGGTGGTACAAAAATATGGAAAGATCTGTTACGAGATCTCCGTGGTAATTAATCGCCAATGGAGCTTCAACAACTTCTTCAAGCAACCGCTGACGGTGCTGCAGACCTACAACCTCAACATGAGTCCACAGCTGCTGGTGAGTCCACGCCAAGGTCACAATTTCAATTTAAATATAACTAAAATAGATCAAAAAGCAAGATAATGTTGTATATATGACGAAAAATAGCCTCGCGTGACAAATGCAGTTCCTATATTAGATCTGTTTTTGAATACAGTTGCACGTTTTCTGACTTTATATCCAAAAAGGGGCGTTTAAATATTATTTATTCAAAAACATTTATTATCTATCCTATTCCACAGTTGCCCTTGGTACGTGAGGATATCAAGTACTTTTGTTGCTGGCCCTGCAGCTCGGGTCCGGTTCTCTCGACCCTTACCATACCCTTTGGTGGCTATGCACCCGGCCAGAAGATCCACTTTAGCCTTGAAATTGATAATCAATCCGGTGGTTACGATCTGGAAGGCATCGAGGTGAAATTGAAGCAGACCTACAAGTTCGTAGCCCAAACGCCACATTACAAGGAACGCGAGAAGGAGGTCACACTGAATCAGAGCTGCCAGGGGGAGCGGGTGCGGCGTCTCTCGAAGAAGATCATCAACGGATCGCTGCCCATTCCGCCGGTGCCGCCCTCTTCACGTAACGAGGGGGGGATAATAAGGGTCAGCTACCGGGTCACCTTGTCGATTGGGACGGGCGACTGTCACGTGGATACGGACTTCGATGTACCCATGATCATTGGTACGATTCCCTTGGCTCAGAGTGCCGAGAATCCACAGCATGCGGCCGAGTGGATACCTCAAACACCGGATACTCCGGCTGGAGCTGCCGGGGATCTGCCACCCAGCTATGACAACTGCAGTGAGTTTACAGTACAGCTTAACAGGATGCAAATATTCTAAAATATTATTTATTTACTTCTTTTAGAACCACCGACCTTTGAGGAGGCCACCGGTGCCGATGACAAGTTCATCGATATCGATGTGGACGAACACAATCGCACGGATGACTTTATACCACGTTATCCCATGTACACCAACTTTGCCATGCCCTCGGCCCCGCCGCCGCCCTCAGAGTATGCGGAATCTGCACTACTTCCATCGGCTCCGGTCCTGTCTCTGCCACATACCGCAACGGCACCATCGAACGGCGGAAATCCTGCAGTATCATATGGCTGGAATGCCAACCCATAAACAAGGGCAACAACCTCGAAAGGAATCTCAGGATCAGCACACGTACATTATAATTGTGAAATGCCTTTTTGTGTGCCTTGAAACGGCGAAGAGTTCGCTGCAAACTTTATTTTTCCGAAGTCTAGGCTTTTTGCTAACTGCTTGTAATTATAATACAATTTATAAGTAATGCATTGTGTCCAAATTATATTTAAAAACTGCGTTTATGTCAAGATAAATATTTTTAAAAATAATAGAAAGCTTGCTTTGAAAACTTGACCAGATATTAAATTAACAAATTGTGGAATTCAGACATTCAGATATATATTCTTGGGAAATATTTATATATTTTTATATATAGTCAAAATAAAGACATGATTGGGGTTCAACAGGTGTGATTCTTTGCCGAAATAAATAAAAACCGCAGGGACCTCTTTATGGTGATGAAATAAATATATAATTGATGTACTTTTACATTAAATTCTTAATGAATACAATAATTTATATGGCTGTGCGCAAACAAAAAAAAAACAGGAGTTAATGCGACTTGACGTCCTCGGACTGGGCCTGGTCCATTTCATAGTAAACATAACGTGGCCTAAAGTCCAACTGCTCACCGGACAAATAGTGTTTGTTGGTCTTGTTCAGATTGGTGGCTGTCATAAATTCGGCTTCGCGGAAGTCCGAAGCTAAAAAGATTTCAAAAGTAATTATTATTATAATTTTCAATTCATTTTTAAAAACAAAATAACCTACACAAGGAAGCCATTGAACCACTGAAATTCGGAGCCATCTTTTGGGCTGTTTCAACGGGCGGAGTTGGTTCCGGAGCCGAGGCATCCAGCGGCTCTATCATGCGAAGTTTCCCCGGACATGGCGGTGTCACATTGCCAATAATTACGGGAATCCTGGCGGAAATAAATCTCTTCTCCTGCTGAGTCCTCACCAGTACCTCCACCTCGTAGTTCAACTGCAGGCATGAGCACTGTGCCAGACTCAGAGTGGCCGCCGTTTGAGGTACTTGAAGCATATGAAGATGCTGGAAATTCTCCAGTTCCGTCTTGGGCAGGCTGAGGAGCTCATGGCTTCTGCTTAGGATAGTTTGTCTGTCCACTTTGGTATCCGCACGCTTGGGCTTGTTCTTCAACTGAGCCACATAGGTGGCAATCTGCACCAGAGAATAGGTGACCTCTCGCAGTGGCAGTCTTTCTGGATTGTGTAGCTTCACATGTACCGAAATGCCCGCTCCTGGCGAGTAACCCTGTCTGGGTATCTGAAGCTGCAAGTTCAGTGACTTTATCCAGAATTTTAGACGTGGCGTTTGCTCATGAAACTGCACTTCACTGCTCCGGTTCTCCTGGGTGAGGCTATTTTGGGGAAAGATTTGCAATTGCCGGACATGGAGCACTTCCAGAGGGCGATCAGCACTGCCGTGAATAAGGACTTGAAGTGTGTACCGGATGTGTCCATGGGCACCCTCGAAATTCCCGGGACAATTCTGGGGCAGCTTCACGTGGAACCCATAGTTATATGTTCCCGCCTCCATTATCTGAGGCTGAGCAGCCTCGGAGCCGACAAAATAATCGATTTTAGCAAAATAATCCACTCGACTATCAAAGTCCAAAGGCTGGCTCTGCACTGCGGGCTCCGTACCCTTGGATTTCTTTTGCTTTTGAGGCACTTGCCAGGCAGTGCAGGCGTAACCATTAGCTTCTAGGCAAATTGCTGTAATTATACAGAGATTAGAAGAATTAATACAGCGGTATGAGAAATATGACCAAATAATCAATAGCAATTATATTTTTGTTATCACATCATGATGATTCCTAACATTTATCTGATTAGTAATATTTAGAAATTATTTCACAAGAACATGTATCATGGTGCAAGCTAATTTTGAGCCCTTATTTAACTGATAAATAAATCGAGTTAGAGTCCCCGTCGCACCTTAAAAATTTGATTTCACCTCGACAAACCGTGTCAGCTTGGCAGCCAGGTAATCGTAATTTGATCTTGATCTGTGAGTCACCGCCCCCAAGAGGTTTTATTACACGGGGTAGCCCCATGAGTCACTCTCGCTTACCTTTGATTAAAGCACGCTCCGAAAGGGTCAGATAGACATGACCATTGACGGTCTCCCCGGCCCGATAGGCCCCACGGGGATTGTCCAACTGAATGTCACAGCGGTGGTTCATCCTAAACACTCTCTCTTGCTCCCTGTTGACGGCTTGACTGCTAACCGATGTCTGGCAGTTGTTGACAATATGCTCGGCCATTAAGAACGGAACTGGACGCGGCCTTATCGGCCTAATACTAGGTGTGAATGCTACCACAGCCATGGCTATTATCGGCAAAGCAGCTATCTAATCTGGCCGGCAGAGTGCGACGTCGTGCGACGACAACTACAACGATGACTCTTATCGGAGAGCCAACAATTTGTAATTTAATTAAAATGCATTACATTGGGTGTCAGGTGTAGCCTACATATGGGCGGAAAGTTGGCAAGGATGACGGATCCAAGGCCACCTCGCAGCCAGTGATGGGGAAGTTTCTAGGTTGTTGAACCTTGGCAACCATCAAGGGAGTTTATTGTTTGACTAACATAACATACATAAATACATAAACATTCTCTAGTTTAATAAATATAAACAAATCCTTTAAGTGTGGATCAAATTTCTCGAATTAATTAATAGTGTTTCCTTTAGCTTTACTCAACTCCTGACTCTCCCATCGCTAGCCATTACGACAAAAAAACAATTAACAAATTGATTTTGTATTTATACTTTATTTATTGTCCACTTAAGAACGTATTAGTTGTTACTTAGGACAATTGGTAAATGTATCAAGTCGAATATTTAAACCGTAAATGTTTGATGGATGTAGAAAAGCGATAAATATATATATATTTATAGAATTTGGCACTTAATAAGTTCGATTCAATCAATTTTGGATGGTACGCGGCGAGTGTACAGATCTGCGCAATGAAAGCTCTCTAAACCTAGACGACGGATTCAGGGGATCCAGCCTAAAAACCTCGTATAAGCCTTAGTCTTGAACACTTAAGTTACTTGTTACTGTTACGTGTTTTGTTAATACGTAATACGTATGTATATAAGACACTAGTCCTCCACTAGAACAAGTGTTCCTCCTGGAGATCCTCCTCGGCCTCCGCCACTCGAGCCCTTGGAGCTGCCACCTGATGCACCTGGGCAGTCACATCCAGTGTCTCAGCCTCTTCCTGAACCTCAGGCTCAAACTCATGTTCGTGCTCCTCAACTTGCTCGGACAGGGGGCCACAGAGGGATCCAAAAGTATCCAAACTCCGGCCCGTGTGATCTGTATCCAGGGAGCCATATGACCTGTACATATGCATGTCCAGGCCAGAATCCTCCATTCCGTGTGCCGGAGCTGTGCCAATGAGCGTGCTGAAGCCCGGAAACTTTGGTAAGTGGATGCGCTGCAAAACCACAGCGTGATTACTGCCCAGCGTCTGCTGACTGCCTGCCAATGTGGCAAAACTGAAGGAGGGCGGAACTGGAAAAAGAATAATAGGAAAGTTTCATTTGTTTATGTTTTTAAATTTATATGTGTAAATAATTTGAAGTGTAAATAATGGGAATTTTCTTTGTAAATTAAAACTTATTTGAATTAGAATTTAAGGTGTTAAAGAGATACAAAGAAATATATTAAGAGTATCTCTAACTTCTAGAAGGAATAAAGATATTTCTTTAGAGTTTCTACAGTCTAATTGACTAGGCTCTTAATTGTAAACCTCCCTTTTATTCATTTTGTTATTAATTATTATTAACCAGAAAAGTAGTGATTATATTTTTCACTAAGGAATTTATTAACCATTTTTTATTCCCATAATTGTTTATGTTTCAACGTCAATGTCAACAGGTGCTGTCTGATTGAATAATAATTCATTTGTTTATAACCATTTGTATACCAGATTTTCACCTGATTCTTTTGAGCAAGGTTTTAAGGCTTTTATCACCTGCTAATTACGTTTAAACAACTGTTTAAAAAACAATAAAAGCATTAAATATCTGAGTTAAAGGATAAAAGCAGTCTGCATCTAGTTTTACACCAGTTGTGGAGTAATTATAATTATATAAAGCACCTGATATATTAAACATTAATTTTACTTTGTTTACCCTTGCTGAGGGTAGCTTAAGTTTCTGTAACTTTGCATAGAATATTCCTCGTGTTCTTATTTTTATTTTTATTTTCCAATAAATTTAAACTTACGGCAACTATCATAGCTGGGCGGCTCATCATCATCAAGACTCTGATGTGGCTCATCAGTTGTCGTGGCTGCCGCCTCTGCTACTGTTTCCTCCTCCACCGTTGGCGGTCGCGGAGTTACCCTTTCGATTAATCGCTGCCTCTCCGGCGTGGGCGTTCGCCTCGCGGGTTGATGGGTGTGCACCGAGTTGCGGAGATGCTGCAGCGAGGTAGTGCCCACTATGATCGGCACCGACAAATCCGTGTCGTAGTGGAAGCATCCGGTCTTCAGCTTTAACTGCAGCGTGTAGTGAATAAACACAATGTAGTTGGGATTGAGCGTGGATCGAGGCGTATCCATGGGCACACAGATGCTGGACTCGTACTGCCTTTTGGACAGACGCAGAGTGCGGTCTGCGATCATCTCCTTGACCAGCGTCTTGGTGTAGAAATTCCGCTTGACAGGATTCCGCGACAGAAAGACAAAATGCTGTTTGATGGACACCTCCACAGCGTTGATGTCGTAGTGCGGCGACTGGTTATCCACCTCCAAGCGGAAAGGCACCTCCTGCAACGGAGTGAATCCAGAGGCTGGCAGTGCCAGGGTGGAACTGATGGGACCCGAAATGCAGGGCCAATGGCAAAGATATTTGATATTTTCATCCTTGACAGGAAGCTGATAAAGAAGGCATTAATGAGGGATTTTTGGAGTAATATAAAATGCATTCCTTTCAATTTTTGTAAATATTAAAACATTTAAAGTTGCCTAAAATGTAATCGGTTCAAAAGATAGGCCACAAAGCCACCATATATATAAGTTTTGTTAACTTCCTTACTCATATTTCCAATTTCCTACAAAAACAACCCTAAAAACTCAACCAAACAATGGCTACTCACGGCAAACTCCGGGTTGTAGTTGAGGTCCAGCGTCTGCACTACATTAATGGGCTTCCTGAAGACCTCATCAAAGCCCCATGGCTTGTCGATGGTCAGGGAGAGGTGGTACGCAATATAACCGTACGGACCCTTGCAGGTACTGGGGCAGTCCGGCGGAATCCGCAGAGTGAGCACGTAGACGTGGACGCCAGCTCGGAATAGGGAATTATCGAACACATTGGTGCGGGAGTGTAAATATTGCTGATGGCCCGAATAATTGGCCGTCTCGCTTTTGCCGCTCATCGACCACTGAACCTTGGCCTCACCCTCCAGGGTCACATAGACGGCTAGAGAATACCGGAATGCACATATATATGGAGAGTCCTATAAGGAACGGAAGTGCCGAACCCACCATTGACACGCTTCACCTTATCCGTGCGCAGCAATATTCGACCACTGATGTATTCGCCGCTGTTGTAGCCAGGATTCAAGCGATCCAGCTGAAAGACACAGGTGGTGGGCATGGCTGCAGCACTTCCTTCCGGTTAGGATTAAGGGCCTTTTCACCAATGCCTCTCCACTGGCACTTTCATCACCTTTTAGAGCGGTAGCAACCGGAGCAACCCAACTTCCACACAGCCAGACGCGCACTGAGGTCCTAGTTCCGAGTTGCGAGCTACGAGCTGCGAGCTGCGAGTTGTTCTTTGTCAGCCAGCATCCGACGCCATGGGGGCTTTCGCTTTTCGGGGAGGAGGAGGCCATTTGGGGGCGTCCGAATCAATAAGCTGGCGCCTTGCGTCTGTGTAGCCGTCTACTGTCTGCTTCTGGTCTAATATTTCAGCGCGAAACGTTCGGAAATGGAGCAGCTTTTGGCCGTGGGTCCTTTCGGTTTCCTTTGTTTGGTTTTGGCTTTGGCTTTGGCTCTGGCTCTGGCCAAAACATAAACGCACACTCACACATGTGGCATACATGGGCCTGAATGCTGGGCGAGGTCAGGGGGCAATATCTGCCTACATTCGATATTACCATATATCAAGCCTCGATACAGCGCCTGAGCGAGAGTGTCAACAAAACACAGGACACGAACTGCGTCACAACAAGTACTTTATTTTCGGGGTGTTGGCCGCAACCCTTTGGCCACTTTTTCAGCCGCATAACGTGGCACAATTAGGGCCTCGAAATGAATTCGTAACTCACTCCATTAATCTCGCATGCATAATTGCGATAATGAGAAAGCTGGCCTGCGGACTAGAAATATTGCAGATGGAAACTAAGTGAAATGGAATATGCACAGGGGAAAATCACAACTTGTATAGGTATTTTAAATGATGTTTATTTGGGGTTTTATACAGAAATCTTAATTTTAAATATTAATATTTAAGTAGAATGAGTGTAGATATTAGGTATTTTTGTAGCGTATGCTCAAAATGTAATGTTTATATTTAATTAAGATTATTCAGTAGTTCATCTTCAGATATTTGCCATAAAAAAAGATTTTTTATTAACGAAATATTTAAATTTGATTATTGAAACCAAAAGCTTTGAGAAGGATTTATTGATTCTAAATAAATATAATTATATATATCACTCTAAAACAAGTAAACATATAACATATATAATTGTGTTGTAATAAACATTAATAATAAACTTTCTCTCTCAGCATTGTTATAAAGTGTACAATTGAGTCGCTTTAATAATATTTTTTAGATTCCAGGTGTTATTAGCAACCGCGAGTTTAGTTCGATTCCATTGAATCCCATGTGTATCCAGAGCTGGGCACTGAAATTCCAATCTTGGCACGTGTTAGGGTAGCACTTTCTTATGGAAATACCGCAGTGCCAGTTGCACGTACGAATGTTTTCTCTTCGGACCTTTCAGTAATCCGAGGTGTTCGCAGTGTTTGTTTAGCGCCAGGGCGCCAGTTTCCCGGGAACAGCTATGGGCCAGCAGTTGATTAATTGGCGCAAACCAATCGCCATGACTCAGAGCTGAAAGGAGGCCATAGACCGTTTTTAATTAGTTATTAGGTCCGATAAGCTAGTCTCGTATAATGACTTACCCAAATTCACGAAGCAAAGGCGGGAGGACTCGATGCAGGGGAATGCGTGAGTGGGCGGCGCCACAGTGGCCACAAAAAGGGGCAGTCGCAGTGGTGGATCCACAAAATTATAGGCCTCTATGTGGTAAGCAATGTGGATGGGTCCAAACTGATCCGGAGGGCTCATAATGGGAGCAGTTAGTGGCAGTCGGAGATCCTTTTTTGGGCCGTAACACTCTGCCAATACTTTTGTCACTATTTTTGTTCTTTTCTCTGGCACTGAACTCTGGTAGCTAATGCTTTGACACAACCGGATGAGGATATCCAAAATTCCCTCACTAGACTCAACTTTATAGTTTACACTTTGGCCAGGAACAAACACACTTCGTGGTAGGGAGAGGCTCAAAGTGGATGTCTCCTTGATTTGCGGGCAAAGGTCGGCAAATTCCAGGCTCCTTTTGACCACCAAACGCTGTTCGAAGCACTTGCTGTTCTTGCTTCTCCTCTCTATGACCACCTTCAGGATATACTCCACACGGCCATGGGACACACAACATGTGGCTGGCAGACTTTCAGGGAGTTGAAATTCAAAGGGACCTAGGTCCGTAGACCCTGGAGTTAAAATCAATTCACCGACCAAGTTCTTTGTTTCATTTATGTGGACCTTGTTGTCCTTGTAATCCACCTTGGCAAACTCCACCTGCCTGGCACTGTCATTATGTTCGATTGGCGGAGGCCCCGTGTCGGACTCCCTCCAATGAACCGAGGAGGCACCATAAAGAGTAACATTTACGCCTGTCGTAAGAAAGGTAAAAACGCACGAAGATCAGTGCCATCTATTTGTAGACCTGGCTCTTATCTAATCACCTGGCGGAGAAGGTGTCCCATAAACTCATTTGCCTAATGGCATCTTTCACTTACCCTCTAATGGAAAAGCCTTTTTGCCGCCGACTGTTACAGTGAGTGAGCCCGAAATTCGCTCGCCGCAGTAATAAATGGCAGCGGCACGCGATAGATTAAATTCACAATTTATAAGCATTTTCACTCGCTGGCGTGGAAAATTATGGCCTCCGCCACGGAATCACATATTATTAAGTGGGCTTCCCAATAATTTGCTTCCACGCGATTGGGACTCAAGTAGCGACCTCGTCGACGAACGACGAACAAGTGACTGCGCCAGCTTGAGGTTTTAGCCGAAGTCTGAAAATCTGTTGCCACTTGTCGCAATGCTCAGCGAGAAAAATAACCGCAGCTGCTAATTTAAACCTTAAGTCTGGCGATATAAATTTTGTTTATTGCCCAGCTTACCCGTATTAAGGTTTTCGAGTGGCGTTATCGGTATAGGATCTCCAGAGCCAACTTAAAACACTTGTTATATATCTTTCGGGGTATACATAATATATATCTTGCTCATTTAGCTTTATTGAATTGGATTGAATCGAATTGAAGACAGTTAAGACTTAGGAATAGACATTTGTGATTGCTGGTTAGACTGAGTTTAAAATCAGAGGAAGTACAAATTAGGAAATACGAGGATATACACAATCTAAATACAAGGAGTTTTGTATATAAACTAGAGCAAAAGACACTTTTATATATGTGTATATATATATTTTGTTTTCGACACCTAGGGGTTAGGATGATGATATTGATGACGACGGCTTGATCCAACTCTATGGTAGAGTAATATTAAATTATAGAAACTAATTAAAATTTGGCTAATATTCGCTTGTAAATTTCTCATAGATACTTTATAAATACAATATTCAATATTGGAAAATGTTAGGTTTTTTTAAATAACTCTTCTTCTGGTTAAAATTGTGCAGTTTTCTTGGGAGTTTATCTTAATTATAGAGTTTTCGGGGATGTCTTCTACGTTTTGCTATGTGGTTCGTATATATGTGTAGCCAGTGACCACTGTAGTGTGCGGACCCACTTGAATTGTTAATTCTATTCTGCTTGCAATTTCGACTTCCATTAGAAAAAACTAAAACTATTTATATGGTTTTTAGTAGAACTCAGGAAAGAGCAAGAGAGATAAATTAAGCTGAAGATTAATATAGAATGAAAATATTATTTTGACTTAAATTAAAAACCGCTTAGTTTAGAGAGAGAGAGAGTTTATAGCTCGCTGCAAAATATATATTGTTTCTGATTTGATTTTTATAAAAATGTCTTCGATTTACTATCTCCAATTGTCCACCTCGGCTTCAGACTTAAGAACTACTATACTTTAGAGCCTTGCTTTGAATTATCCCTTTCTTTAAATATATTTTGATTACGAGTAAATATGTAATTGTTGTTTGCGGTTAACTTTTGAAGCAGCTCAGATCCTTCCATATCTCTTTTGTTTTTCATTTCTTTTCGCAGCTGAAGGACTCTCCGCCGGGTGTGTTTGTGTTCGTGTCCGCCTCCTCATCCGATTCCGCATCCGCTAGCATCGGCGCCGGCTCCTGGCAACCGAGGGTCAGGCGCAGCTGGGAGCTGGTCTCATCGTAGAGCGTCTCTGAATGGGGGTTTCAAGCCGGTGAGCGGGGGGAGAGCGAGGTTGGTGGGGGTCGTGAATGGACGGTACAAAATGTTGCATGTTTTGGGGCGGTAACAAGAGAACAAATTTACAAGTTAAGCACATTTTGAAAATGTTTCAGCTCGGCTTACGTCTATATTGAATAGAGAAATGCATAGTAGGAAAAATTGAGAAAAGCTTTCAAAACGTATTAATATATAATGTTTCTTAAACGGTAGTGGGTTAATATGTATCTTAGGTGTTAACAGATGCTCTCTGACAAAGCATCTGTAATAAATTTGAGTAATATAATCGATAAGGGTTACAATTATTCTATATATAAATTCAAATATTAGTTACTAAAAAAGGTGTAATTTATAAATTAAAATATATATTTATATGTTATATAAATATAAAAGGGAATAATTCAAATACTTAGAACATTTATCAATTTTTGTATAATTTAAATTTGGGTAACAAATCTTGAATAATATTATTAAATATTTAATATGCAAAATGTAATAAAACGTGCAAATAATTATGATATACATTTTCAATTATTTGGAATGAATAAAATGTAAGACGATATTTGAGTAAGTTATGGTAAATAAGTAAAGAGATTTAATTTAAATAAGAGGTGTTTATAGTAAGCAGACGGATGAAACTATCTGAAATTAATTTTATTTAGGAAGCTAAACAACGGACTATATCTATATTTCTCGGATCAGAGGTTCAATTACAACTATCCTCTTATAACTTTAGCAGACAATGAATTGGAAGTTTCTTCTTTTTCCTATTAAATCTCTTTACTTTAACAGAATAAAAGACATTGAAGAAAGATGCTCTAACTACGTTTAAGTAAAGGAATAAAATGATATATATTTATATATTTTTTTAGAAAAAGCCACTCAGCCATTCAATTAATTATTTCATATTTCTTTTTAGCTTTTGCTTTGGTTCTTTTTTTTTGTAAACAATTTTTGATAGTTTTTTGTTTTGTATTGGAGGGGTTTTATGTGTCGGATTCATTGGAATCATCACTACCGGGCGGTATGGTCGGTGTCTCATAATCGTAATAGACCGGATAACGCGGCTTAAAGGGCTCACTTGTGGTGACATCAGCCTGAGCGGACATAATGCTGCTCATGCTAACGTTTGTCAAGAACTCAGTATCATCGCTGAATTTCTCACTCAGAGCCATGGCATCTTCATATGAGGGCGGCACTGAAATATATTTTATAATTTAATATTAAGCAATACAAATATATCCTATAATGCAGTCTTACTCATGGGTATATAGTCCGGCGGATTATCGCTATCGCTGGTCACCAGTATCGCTGGCATTGCCATGGGCCTAAGGGCGGCAGTTGTTGGCGTTGATGATGGCGTGGAGCTTGTGGGCGTGGGACTGGCATTTACTATCATATTAATATTGCTATTGGTCGGCAGTAGTCCACCCACAAAGCGTCCACGATTGTTGTTGTTGTTGTTGTTAATATTGGTAATGCTGCTGAGACGTCGCTGCTGAGCTGAGGCACTTGTCCGGTCCCGGTCCCGTTCCCTATCCCTTTCCCGTCCCAGATTACGATCCCTGTCTCGATCCCTATCCCGATCCCCTTGATGGTGACGCTGCTGCGTGGACATTTGTAAATTTTGACTAACTACTTGGTGCTGTTGCTGCTGGCGATTGAAGCGCATCAGGGCCTCCGGACCATCCATGATCGGTATACTGCCGATGGTCAGCGGGATCTTCAGTTTGAGCTTCCAGTGGAACTCCGTCGGATTGACGATGATCTTAATCGAGTAGTTAACAGTGATCGGACACGTAGGCTTCACCGAAGTGGGCGGTATCGACGGCAGGTCCAAGTAGCCGCGATACACCTTCCGCGACCATCGCAGCACGTTCCCAAACTGCTTCCGGGCGATCAAGTGCTTGTCGTAGCGGTACTCGTGCTGCGGATCATGCGACTCGTAGCTCACCTCCTGCTTCAGCTTCACCTCGCACTCGGTGATATCGATCGAGGACTCGTTGTTGATGTACAGCACAAAATGGATCTTCTGGCCGGGCGCATAGCCGCAGTATGGCGTCGAAAACTTCACCGTCAGCGGCCCAGTGGGGCAGCAGAAGCTCCAAAATCGCTTACGATCGAGGATCTCCAAGGGAACCTATGCAAAAAGAAGGAGCTTAGTGGTGTCTTTGGATTAAAATGGATGAACCCTTAGGCTCTCATTACTCACCCTGTAAATGGCATCGGCGTTCAGGTCCAGCGGTTGTATCACCGTAAATGGCAGCTTGAAGACCTTCGGATAACGCGCCGGCCGCTCGATCGTCGTTATAATCTCATAGTGAATCTGGCCGTACTTGCCATCAAAGGACGTGGGCAGGTTGTCGGGCAGAATGACATGAAAGGTATACGAGTACTCGCCGGCCGGCCAGTCGATGCTCGAGTTGTTGGCGCAGGATCCGAGCACGTAGGACCGCGAGGACAGGTACGATCGATAGGCACGGCACATGGCGCGCTCACTGTCGCGCGGATATCCCTTTTTTATCCAGCGTATCTTGGCATAGCCGCTGACAGTGACGTGGATTCCTGTAAAAATAATGAATGACAAATTGAAAACAAAAGCTCGAAATAAAAAGGGGAATCAATAAATGATAGTCCCGGTAGCCCAAGATCACTTAATGGGAATTTCTTAAAAAAGTAAAGCTAAATCGTCGAAAAAATAGTTTTTTAATCATTTAAAAATCAATCTAGGACTTGAGCCCACGTTTATCAATTCAAATTTTCAGAAAAAAAACACAAAGTAAACATAAATCTACAATATTTATTAGAATATATATTTTGCTGAAATTCTCTGCCCCTAAAAACTATAGATTTTATTATTATTCATTATATTCAGTTCATTTCACATTAGAACTCAAAAACAAATCAATTTTCTTCTATGATATATTCCTAACATATTTCCAAACAATTAATCCATTTTTTCCCTCGGTGCATTAGCAAAATGCAACCACACACGTATTCGCCACGCCTTTAACGAGTTCATGGATAACTAAAAATGGCGGCATGCCAAGAGGAGCACAACAAAAGTGGAATATTCCACGGTGACAGCTCAACAGCCATAAATTGTGGGGCACGGGCATGCCAGAAACAAGGATTAATTGCAGGGACATAGCTGTCCATGGGGAGATACACTTTAATAATGCCATTAGCCGCGGGTCCTTCGTGCATTTGCAATGCAACCGAAAATGCCGAACCGCAAATGCTAAGTGACCGCATCACTCATACGCCCCGTGAGTCATGGGCTTCGTAGTATTTTTCGTAGTATACATTCCGGGGCGGGGTGAGAAATACCGATTTTGGGCAATGGCTCACCTTTGATGCGCTTGGTTGCGTCGACGCTGAGATCAACAACACCGGATAGCTCCTGTCCGGCATAGTAGACACCTTGTGGATTATTATCAAATGATATAAGGCACTCAATGGGCATATATTGCTATATAGTTGTCGTGTGTGTGTGTGGTGTGTGTGTGTTTGGGTGAGTGTTGTCGTTTGGTTGTGTTCGGGTTACTTTCAACTGTGCAAAAAGCAGGCCACAGTTTTTGTATAAAATATCACTTTTCCCTTGTCGAGTGGAGACGATGAATCGAAGTGTTTGGGAAATGGGCTGCTGATTCGTTCATTTGCTGTATCTTTTTCACTTTTTTGCTAGTCGCTATTCGCATCAAGCCTGCATTTGCATCTCGCCTTTGTCGCACTGCATTTTCTTGGCACCCCGCGGCCCACACACATGCAAACGGAAAATTTGTGAGCGTTTTGCCACACACACACACAGCTTGCCACCGACCGACCTCCAAAATATTATTTTGCTCCTTGCCGTAACCTACTTTTTCGCACGCACGCACACAAACACTTGGAGGCGGTTATGGGAAATTCGTAAATATTATTCGCAACATTAATATGGGTGAGGAATATTAATTATTTCAGACGTTTTTGCGTTCCTCCTCTGCTGTCTGTCGTCTATCGTCTGTCCCGGCCCCTTGGTCCTTTGTCGTCCGCCTTCCGCTACAATTTCTGGCTTGTCGGTTCGACTTTCACAGCAGCAAACACGTCCAGCAGCCGTTCGTGTCGGATTTGCTCTATCCGCATGCCATCATCGTCGCTGGGGTCCAAGCCCCCAGCCGAGCGCAGGATATATGTACGCCCGAAGCCGACAGGACGCGCAGCTAAGTCAGTGTTGCCAGGTTATGTCCATCCGATTAAGCTAGATTCTGAGCAAAAATAAGCTTAATATAATTTTTGTTTTGAATTACAAGTATATCATAAATTAATATTTAAATATTTAATAGTTTTTTCAGACAAAATTAAATTATTCTCGATGATTAAGAATAAGGGGCTCATTAAAGAATATAATATAGCTTAGTAACGTTTTTTATTTAATTTATAGTTTTTATTGAATTATTATTTTTGGTTTTGTTAAATCAATTAAATTTCTAATATATTTTACCGAAACCAAAGGACTTGTAAATAACTTCTAGCAGCAACGCATCTGTTAGCTTAACATAAAAGAACAATAACATTTCTGCAAATGTCAAAATAAGTTTATAAACTTTCTTATTATTTCCGCAGAAAATAATTTATTTTAAAATCTTTAAATGTTAAAATGTTATTTAATTTTTGCGTATTTTTACCATATTTTTAATTATCAATGTTTCACACTTTTTATCAAAGTTTTCAACCTTTAAATAAGCGTTTTAACGCCAGATTGTCAGATTAGGAAAAACAATAAATATAAAAAAATAGACTGCCAAAATCAGCTGATTTTTAGTAACTTTAACCTTGATTTAAAACAAGAAAAATTAAGCGTCGAAAAGATAGCGATTTGGCGAGAAGATAAGCCCTAAATAAGTACGTGTTTTTGTTCCTTTTACGAGTGTTATTAATCAACGCCCTGAAAACCCACAAAATTAGTGAAATTCCTGCAAACTGTCCGCAAAATGAGTCAATCTTCCCCAGAAGTGCAGCTTTCGGGTGAGTTTATAAAGATTTAGTTACTATTTAACATTATTACTTTGTTATTATATACGTAAGCCCTTCGCCTCAAGTACCATGACCGCAAGGATGCCTTTCTGGAGGACAATATAAGCGTAAAGAATCCCTTTTGCGTGTTCCGCGATTGGCTGGATCTAGCCCTCAAGACGCCAGAGATCCTGGAGCCCAATGCCGCTGCTCTGGCCACCGTGAGTGCTGATGGCAAGCCATCAAATCGTTTTGTCCTGGTCAAAGAGGCCACCGCCGAGGGCTTCACCTTCTTCACCAACTACGGCAGTCGCAAGGCGGCGGATATTGCCGCCAACCCCAACGTGGCCATATCCTTCTACTGGCTACCGCTAAGAAGGAGTGTGCGCATCGAGGGCGTGGCCGAGAAGATCTCGCGCGAGGATTCCCTCAAGTACTTCCACCAGCGGCCACGGGCTAGTCAAATCGGTGCCGCTGCCAGTCCGCAAAGTCAGCAGATTCCGTCCCGCAGCTACTTGGACGAAGTGGAGGCTGGCATCAAGCAGAAGCTGGGTGCCGATGGAGAGGTGCCCCTACCCAATTGGGGCGGCTATCTGGTGCGTCCAGACCTCATAGAATTCTGGCAGGGACAGACCGATCGCCTGCACGATCGTATTCGCTTCCGACGCGGCGCAGGAGTGGAGTCCGAGATCGATGGCAAGCTGGTGCACAAGGGAGAGGATGGTTGGATATATGAGCGATTGGCTCCTTAGGCTGAGAGATCTTTAATTAAGAAACAAATGTCTTCCAAGTGTAGCTCAATGATGCATTGATTTTAGTACAGGGCAAAATGTTAAAGTTTGTTTATAATATTTTAGAGATAAATAAAGGAATTTGTTTGCGTTTGAAAATATTACTTTACTTTTTTTGTTTTTTTAGTTGGTTCAAAAACATGTAATCTAAATTAAGCTAATCCTCGAGGACGAAGCTTGCCGAAACCAAGCCAAAGATTTGTGAATGAAAGCTAAAACGATTAATCTCTTCATAGTGTTTAAAAATAGTCGTTATTTTTAGTCACGAGATATTCACTCCTCTCTAATAAGTTGATGTTGATAAGCAGAACGCACATTTTGATAATGCCACTAGATTAGGCATACAAATTAATACAGAACTTATGAAAACCAAAACATTTTAAAGCTGTATAATCAAAGCTATGTCGAAGACCGAAGAATTGACATTTCGCCGTGCTAAGGCTGAAGATATAAAGGATGTGCTGGCCATGATACAGGTTTGCCCTACAAAAGCCTTTAAATAATCCTCACTAATTTAGAAATCTGATATTTAGGAGCTAGCTGACTTTGAAAAAATGAGCAATGGTCCTCAGCTTACAGAAGAAGGTATACTTTTACTGAGTCCACAGGTGCAAATATATATTTATTTAAATATCAAAACAGATCTCATGCGAGATGCCGGGTTAACTGGTGAGCAGGAGTATTGTGAGGTTTATGTGCTTGTAGATAATGCCACAAAGTAAGTAAGATTAACATTAAAATGGCTTAAAATAAGATCTGAGATCTTTTAAATTCTTATCCAGCCAGGCAATTGGCTACTCCATTTGCTACAAGGCTTACTCCACCTGGCAGGGACGATACTTCTTTGTAGAGGACATTTACGTGCGTCCGGAGTTCCGAAAGCAAGGCGCCGGCAAAAGAATCTTCCTGGAGGTGTCCGCTCGAGCCGTGGAACTGAAATGTCCACGTCTCGAGTTCAATGTCCTGGAATGGAATCCCGCCCGCAAGTTCTACGAGAGCCTTGGCGCTGTGGACTTGACCGCCAAGGAGGGCTGGCACTACTACCGCGTAGAAGAGCAACAACTAACAAAATTGGCCCTGGATCTGGCTTCTGCAAAGTCCTAATTTCCTTCAGATTTTCTATTTTTACTACTGTTAACAGTACAAGTTAAATATAACTTAAATTTCATAGGTGTATATTAATTTAATGTTTAATATTTGGCTTCTCACTGATCCCCGGCCACACTGGCTATGACATGGATCTGCATGCTTTTCGTCGAGTTGTAGACTTGTCCTGGCGGAAAAGGATGCACCTTGGAATGAGCATCGGTCTTGCTCTTGCCTCCAGCCGTGTACTTGGACAAGCGAATGCTGGGCATCGGCAGAAAACCGGTACTCAAGGGCATCACGTCCAGCGATATGGAATGACTGTCAACGTCCTTCATGGACACAACACCTGGAAATTTTGGATCACGTTGTTATTAATTGAAATAAAACTGAGACCAAGGGCTTAGCAGCTAAGCAGATTTTTGTTCGTTGGTAACGTTGTGTTCGAATTAGAAGCCAGGAAAGATTATTAGACTCCAAAACATGGATCATGTGTTAGTCATGCATTAAAGCAAATCTACGTTGTTAAAGCTATCTACGTGTGTCCTATACCAAAGACTTACCCATATCTTAAAATGCAAAAAAGTAAATCGTGTGTAGAAAAATCAGAATTAAATCATAAGCAGACTGGCAACGAAAAAGATTAGGAAATCTATCTCTTACCCGCCGAGCGGCCGCACACGGCCCAGAGATTCTGGTCATTGAGCACTTCGTACATGAGATCCGTGTAGGGATTCTCATGGACCTTGGTTATTTTCAGGTTCATATTGCACACCGTACGCAGGCGGCACAGCTCATTTGGTTCCAGCTGCGCTTGAAGCTTGAAGAGCGTGGTATAGTCCACCAGATCGAAGGCGCAGCCATAGGTCCTCCAAACATCCGGCTGTGTTAGAGTAGCGTATTTAATCACAAAGTGCACTTTAACGATTGGCAGCTCATGCTCCGTCTTGAGGGGCTCTACTTGAATCTCGTACAAATACGTGACCGTCAGGGATTTGTAGATTTCCTACGGGGATTATAGAAAGAGGAACCATTAGCAGTGATAAGACTTATTCCTTACTGTTACATACAATTGGCTGTTCGGGGGCGGGATTCAGGTCCAGCAGCTGGACACCAGGCACATCGCACTTAACTTTCGCCTGCTGCAGTAATAAATGAGCATCGAGGCCCTTCATGATCACCTGCAGGAACTTTTGGGTGCCGCAAGTGTGGAGGCGGCAGGTGGCCTCCATGGCCGGCTGAAACTCGACTGGTATAGTCAACTCCGAGCGTGACCAAGGGCAACCAAGGGCAATGTGGTGCTCATGGTGCTTCGACACCTTCCGGCCGGGCATATCTGTTAAAACCTCTAAAGGAATGCTGCGCTCCTCGAACGATTTAAAATTCTGCAGAGGCACCTGAAGCAGGCTCTCAAAAGAGGAATCATCATTGGCATTGGCAACATCGAGTGCCACTGCCTGGCGTATTCGTAAATTCTTGGAGCATCGCAGCGAGATCTTGGCGTCAGGCGGAAAAATGAAACTGCCACCGGATATATTGAGGTTAATTGGTTGCACAATGCCTGCTATCAAAGTTTTAAACTCCAGCGAGGCACTAGCCGGCTTCGTGCTAATCTCAAAGCTAGGGGGAGCAAAAGGCAGTTGCTCGGACAAAAACTCCAAGCTGGACATGCTGACACAGAGCTGAAGAAGAGGAAAATAAAGGAAATATTGTAATAATTTTGATTATAAGAGTCTCAGACCAACCAACCTGCTTGAATTGCCAGCTACCGACTCGAGTGGCTTTTGCCCTCAGCTCAACGATATTGATGCCCGGCTGCAGGGCAATATTCTCCGCCTGCACAAAGTTGGTGAAGTCCGCTTGTACACTGGGCGACAGCTTCCGCTTGGTGCTGCTGGTGCGACGCACTGGTTGCTTGCTCTTGGGCATGTCGCATGCCACAGAGGCCGAGTGCAGATGGTTGTCCTGTTTGTATACCAGCTGCAGAGACACCTTTAGCCGCGAAGTCGACTCTTTAACCTTGACCGCCGCCGGCTGAGCTGTGGCTGTCAGGGAGACATTTTCCATGGCCAACTCCAGAGGAGCCGCCTGCAATTCGTAGCAAAGCTTTATATTTTCGGCCACAATACCGCGCGGATAGAGACTCTCCACTTTCAGTTGCACCACAATGTGATCATCCTGTATTATGGCTGTCTGATTAAGGACCTCTATGTCCATGATACGAAAATGATCCTCCAGGACACAGAAATTAGCATTTTCCATGGATGGTTGAGCCGAGAGCGTTGTTTTCAGAGTTTTCAGCGATTTGAGGAACTCATCAAAATAGAAAGTTCGCACCAGGGTCTCGAGCTCCACGCAGCAGGAGATGGAACTGCAGGTCTTGGTGTAGGCCAGAGAGTCGCCCATCTTGCGATAGCAGTTGGCCAGCTCCAGCAGCGTCTGGGAGCTCAACATGTGCCAGTTCTCGGCCTTCAGTTCTCGAAGAAGGTCGGTGAAGAATCCAACCGCCTTGTGCGGCTCATTTAGGGCACAATAGAAGTTGCCCAGATCCAAGCCCACCAACCGCGCCGACCGCAAACGGGCCACATGCTTGTAGGTGCTGATAGCCAGCTCCGCCAGTTCCAGGTATAGCTTCTGGAAAGCCTGATTGGAACCCAGTGCCTCCTTTAGTTGTTCCGCCGCCGATTTCTTTGGTTTCCGGTTGGGCGAACGCTCCCGCAGCTGCGGTGTGGCCTGGAGAAATTGTTGCTGCTCCGGCGGGGCGTCTCCAATGCCCGACGACAGCTGCACCACAATGTGTAGCTGTTCCGAGCTAGGTGTGCAACCGGGAAGGAGTCCACACAGCTTACCCAGTTCATAGAGCTTGTCCTTGGCCAAGTTCCAGATGGGAGCACAGTGCTGGAAGCAGGTAACCTCGTTGGGCTCCATGGCCTGCTCGCATAGCTGTAAGACCTCCAGGGCACAGACAAATTCCCAGCAGCAGAGGGCTCCCTCCTGGCACTCCAGCTTGATGAACTCCACCTCTCGTAGCGTGGAAAAGAGAAAGCTAAGCAGCCGCTTTGCAATTTCTGGTATGTCGTTACAGCTAAGTAGCAGATAGGCTTGCCGCTCGAACAGATAGTTGCGGAACTCCAGCAGGGAAACACCCTCATCCCGAATTTTTGTTCTCATTTCGAACCTGTCCCGCCTAGACAGGCAGATGCCATGGAAGGCGTCCAGAGGTCGCCGAAAGTGGCTCGGCCATGGCTGTTTATCATTGAGACCTGTGTGCGTAACGTACTGCGAGAACATGGCATCCAGTTCATCGTACTGTATCAGAGCTTCTGTGGGAAGCTCCAGCTTCTCGAAGATCAGCGCCAGGTCCTCCTGCATAAAGAAGTACTGGCGGAAGTCCCAGCCATCGTGATTCCGCTTCTCACGCTTGCTCCTTATAAGTTCCTCGTACTTTACAATGTTGCGATTGTAGCTGGTGAGCATTAGAAAGCGGATGCGCTGCACCAGACAACGGAAGGACTCTGTTGACTTTTGCTCGAATTTGGCTGGATTCAGGACTGATATGCAGCGATCGTCATTTTTGCTGCCAAAGTCCAGACGAATCTTATCGAGCACCGTGGTACGAGGCATAAAGTTTTTAGTCTTTCGCATGTCCAGGGTCTCAACCAGCAGGATCATCCAGTCCGAGATACCGTAGCTGGTCAACAGCTTCAGCCAAGTGTCGATTTCTTCCCTAATGGTGGCCTTGTAGGTGTCCACATCCTGCCAAAAGTTGATATAACGTGAGCACTTGACTTTCATGAGCAGTGGTAGCCAAACTTACGTTGCATTCTGTCACGAAGATGTGAAGTATTGGGTGCTCCAAAATACTCCAGTCACCCTGTTTGTACTTCTCCAGGACTGCCACATTGAACTGTTGAGTCTGAGCCTCCAATCGAACATGTTTTGTGGGGCGTTGAAAGGTGCGTCGCCACTCACAAGTGTCCAGAGGGATGGCATTCAAGATTTGCGACTCCAGCGACCGGAAAAGAGGGCATGAGCCGGAATCTAACGGAAATCAACATTAAAGAGGAATAATATATGCATTTTTTATAACTTACATGTAATTATGGGCTTTATCTGCATGTTTTTATTCTTTTTGTTTATTTTTCATTGGATATAGAAAGCAGCCACAACAAACTCTGCACAACAGCTGTTTTTATATCGATAGTCTTTTTTTATCGTCATCGACTAAAACGTCTCGGTATTCTATATTTTAAATTGTATTTCAAATCATTTAAATTTAAAATTATTCTAGATTAATCAATTACAAATATTAGTGTTGGCTTTTTTCTTGGTTGTCAACAGGTGTTTTTAGCAGCCCTGTTAATGGAGTTAGTCTCTGTTCTTATTGGACTGGTAAAATCGATACCACCCACCTATCGCCAATCGAACAGCTGATAGTGAAATCAGTTTCGGCAGCCAATTGGAAACAATGAAGAAAAATAATTAATTTGTGTTTAACACGCAAACAAAAAAGGCATTATTCGGACGCTTTCACTGAATGCTCAGTCCGAGAACCAAGTAGGTAGCCTGGACAATGGACATGGCCAGGAGCATCTTTGGCCGAGATCACGAGGGTTACGTGGGCCGTGAAGAGCATACGGTACGTATACTTCACTCAGCAAAAAAAGATTGCTTATCACAGTAATTAATATTTATCGTTTCACCTTCCCACTGCCAACAGCGCAAGCTGCAAAACTTGGGTTCGGAAGACGACCTGGGTGAGCTGCCGCCCATGATGGAGGAGCTGAGTGTGGCCGATGGCCTGCGACCGAATCCCGGAGGCCCCTTCTCCGCTCTCACCGCCTCTATGTGGCCGCAGGAGATCTTGGCCAAGCTGGGCGGTGCAGCGGAGCTGGCCTCCGCTGGTCCGAACGACCAGCCAGAGTACCGCTTCGACGAGTTTGGTTTTCGGGTAGAGGAGGAGGACGGTCCGGAGCAGAGCTCCAATAAACTGCTCAGCATTCCGTTTGTGGAGGACGCGCAGCAGCGCCTGCAGTGGATCGCTCACCTAGAATTCTCGCACAACAAAGAGGCGACCGAGCTCAGCTGGGAGCACGTGGATGTGATGCTGCCGCGCACTGAGAAGCTGCGCAACATGGTCCGCCAGGGAATTCCACACACGCTGCGCGCCCAGATGTGGATGCGATTATCGGGGGCGCTGGCCAAAAAACAAAAGAGCGAGACCAGCTACCAGGACATAGTGAAGGGTAATATCCGATTCCGAGAATGTGACAGCAAATATTAAAATTTAATTTCCATTTTTAGCCTCAAGCAATGACCAACTGATGACATCAAAGCAGATCGAGAAAGATCTGCTGCGCATCCTGCCGACGAACGCCTGTTTTAGTAATCCGAACGGAACAGGCATTCCCCGACTGCGCCGCATTCTCAGGGGCATTGCGTGGCTCTTCCCAGACATTGGCTACTGCCAAGGCACCGGCGTAATAGCCGCCTGCCTTCTGCTCTTCATGGAGGAGGAGAACGCCTTTTGGATTATGGCCACCATTGTAGAGGATCTGCTGCCCGCCTCCTACTATAGTTCCACGCTGCTTGGCATCCAGGCAGACCAGCGCGTGATGCAGACGCTCATAGCCAATTACTTAAGCAGCGTGGACGAGTCGTTGCGGAAGCATGACATTGAACTGTCGCTGATCACGCTGCACTGGTTCCTCACCCTCTTCGCCAATGTGGTCCATATGAAGATCCTGGTGCGGATCTGGGACTGGTTCTTCTACGAGGGATCCATCGTCCTATTTCAGCTGACCCTGGGCATGCTGAAGGTGAAGGAGCAGGAACTGAAACACCTGGAGAACTCCGCCCAGATCTTCAACTCGCTTTCGGATATTCCCGGCGAGGTTACCGACGTCGAAGTGCTCTTTCGCCAGGCCCTGGAGGTGGGAGGCTCTCTTAGCCAGACGGTAATCGATACCCATCGACGACGCCACTTGGCATATCTCATGGCAGATCAGGGGCATCAGATTGGTAACCCTGAAGCTGCGCCAAATCTTCCAAAGCAGCAACTAGCCCGGCGGCAAGTCCGCAAAAGCAAGTCGATCCTAGAGGCCTTTCTCTTTCGAGGGGATGCAAGCGATGGAGATCAGCTGAAGAACAAGAACATACGGCAAACGGAGATTCTGGTGGACCTACGGGAGGCTATACTAAAAGTAGGCCGCCACTTCATCACCATCGAGCCAAAGCTGGCCGGACACATCCAGCTGACGGCCAACTACAGCAGCGAGTCGCATGCCAAGGACCATGAAAACTTCATCAATGTGGCCAGGACGCGAAAACGTCGGGCTAAGGCTCTACATGACTTCGAGCGGCACGACGACGATGAACTGGGCTTCCGGCGAAATGACATCATTACGATCATTAGCCAAAAGGATGAGCACTGCTGGGTGGGCGAACTGAACGGTCTGCGCGGCTGGTTTCCGGCCAAGTTTGTGGAACTGCTGGATGAGCGAAGCAAGCTGTACACCTCGGCAGGCGACGATGCCATCTCTGAGACGGTTACGGACCTGGTACGGGGAACTTTGGCCCCGGCCATCAAGGCCTTCCTGGAGCACGGCATGAAACGTCCCACATTCCTGGGTGGACCCATCCACCCTTGGTTGTATATAGAAGAGGCTGCCACCCGTGAGGTCGAGAAGGACTTTGAATCTGTGTACAGTCGCCTGGTTCTGTGCAAGACGTATCGCTTAGACGAGGACGGCAAGGTCCTGACCCCCGAAGAGCTGCTCTACCGCTGCGTCCAGGCCATCAATCAGACACACGACGATGCCCACGCCCAAATGGATGTGAAGTTGCGCTCGCTTATTTGCCTGGGCCTCAACGAGCAGGTGCTGCATCTCTGGCTGGAGGTGCTCTGTGCTTGCCAGGAGGTCGTACAGAAGTGGTACCACTCGTGGAGTTTCATCGATTCACCCGGTTGGGTGCAGATCAAGTGCGAGTTGCGCATCCTTTCGCAGTTCGCTTTTAATCTGAACCCTGACTGGGAGCTGCCGCCGAAGCGCGGAAAGGAGTCACAGCCGCTCAAGGACGGAGTACGGGACATGCTGGTGAAACACCATCTCTTCTCGTGGGATCTGTGAGGTCCGCTCTGCCGCTTTCTATAGAGTTCCACAATCTCGTTGGCAATCTGCGTATCTGCGTATCAAATATCTCATCGCGCTGTATTTCTTTTCCAATAATGTCCATGTGCAATCGCATTCTTTTGAATTTAGTAGCTAGCATCCATCCGCTTTTTAAGAACTTATTTGTTTTCCTGCGCCTCTAACTTAAGTGCTTTAACATAAACTATATTTAGCTCTAAATATGATCGCCCTTAATATGTATAGCTCGAGCCGTTTGTTTACTTAACGTCCATCCATTATAATTATAACAAATCCTAGACCACACACCAACAACTCTACTAAATTACAAATGTAACGTACCTTTAAATTGAAATCAAATCTTATAAAGTACATACATATTTATAAATATATACACATAGATGTTTAATTGTCTAAATGCATTTCATTAAAGTTTAAAATATATATATTTAAATTGTACACAAAAATATCAGGCGTTTCTAGTTGCACACCAGGCCCAAGTAGTCATCCATCAATGTGCCGATGGCAAACTATATCAATTTCAAAAAGAGTAGGTAAGATAGCTACTAGTTCGAATGCAGCGTTCAACTTACGATTCCTGTGGCATCGACACGAGTTCCCACTATCTTCAGGCGTATTTTATCCTCCCCGGAGATGACCACGTCCTCATCTTTGCTCTTGTAGCAAGGAGGATTGCCATTCGGACAGAACTGCATGTCGGCGGGAATAGACTGGAAGAGTGGAAAGAAATTTTAAAGACTTATAACATCAAAGTAACCATAAATACTCACATGGTGAGAAATAAAGCAGGACAGGGGACCGATCTCAGCAAACATGCCAACTTTGTTGATCTGCTTGACCACCGCATCCAGCACCTCGCCCTTGAACGGCCGGAAGACAATCGCCTTGTACTTGACCGGGTAAACCACGAACCCCTGGCCCGGCTGGATAACACCGGAACCGATCTGGTCTATGGTCGTGACGGCTATCACGAAACCGTATTTCCCTGTGCAGGTGCCCTCCACTTCAGAGTAGAGTTTCTGCTTCACCGTCTCCAGCAGCTGTGGGCCGAAATATCGCGGGTGCAGCAGGATCTCATGTTCCAGCGAAATCTATAAATGAAGCATATGATTATCTTTCGCGGCGGGCCATAATTTATCACAATTTATCTTACGTGGTAAAACATTATTAATTTTTTTTTATAAAACAAAAATATAATAAACAGCCGGAACCGCAAGACGCTAGAGATGATAAAGCATCGACTGCATAAAATCGACTACGCTTCCGATATCGATAACTGAGAACATATCGGGCGGACAACTTAAAAAATACAAAAAGCAAAAAAACACCACATTTCAAGTTTTTCCATATTGCCACAATTCCATTGGATATTTATTAATAAATTAATTACAATCTAAAATCTACAAAACAACACTATCTAATCATCTTTGAGTCCAATGGCAAAATCTTGGGCCTCTCCTCCGCTCCGAAAGATGCGCACGTAGGCAGACTTAAAGCCAAACTTCCAAATGGCCATGTAGGGCAAGTAATAGGTAAGCACGTCCACCAGCCAGACGCGAAAGTTCAAATACCACCGCACTACAGCATACCTGTGCAGGTAGGTGACAAGAAACAAGCCGTAGCTGACAATAAAACGATCCCACCATCCCATGTCGTAGTAGTGCAGCTTTTGCTTGGGATCGCGGACCACTCCATTGCTATGATCGAAGCTGTAGTACTCGTAACCCTTCACGCATGCCAGTCGCTTCGTGAAGAATATATTGGCGTCCACCGAGAGCATGGTATTGATATGCCATAGCCCGTTGATTAGGGCTGCCGTCATTCGGTAAAAGTCCTCGTTAGTATTTTCAAGAGCTGGCTCATACACCTTCCGCATGACAATGTCCAATCGCGGCTTTGACTCCTTCCAATTCCTGCCGCAGATATTGTACTCGTCCTTAATGCCCAGCAGATGGCCCAGGACACGCCACATGTGCGAAGTGGCCTCCAGAAAGTCCTGGTCGTACAACTGGATTCGATGAGCCCCCATTGTAATGAATCCAATGAAGCCAAACTGGGTCAAGGCCAAATCCTTCTGGGTTATCTGGCCGGCTCCCCGGCGGGCACAGGCATGACTAGAACGGGAGTGGGCCCGCCTAACAGCCGCAATGCTAGTCCAGAAACGGCTGCTCCGATCCGATATGTCGTTGTTGTACCAGGCCTGCGTGTGAAAAATGGTGCGCACGTAGCGACGGTAGGCGGTAAAAGCTGTCGATGACTGGCGTGTGCACGAGAGCACCCGGAGAATCGAGGGAACAGCCAGAACGGCAATGAGTCCCGCCAGCATTCCTGCATTCATCACAAAGCGATATTCGCTGAAATAGTGCTGGCCACTGAAGGGGAAAACAATGAAGAAGGCTATTATATAGTACATTACGAATCCCAGTAAGCAATTAGCTCCATTGATCACGCAACTTACCGCCTGAACAGCTGCTCATCAAACCATGGCGGGAGCTCTAATTCCTCCCCGCTGTCACCCTCCTGGCTACCGTCGTCCAGCAAATGCTCCAAGTACTTCTCAGGATCTAGGAACGACTCTTTCGCCTTGACTTCCTTATGCCCATCTTGGGAATCCGACCTCCCATGCATTTTCCCACTGTCCACTGGAAAGACCACGCAGCAAAGAAAACGATTTCAGACTAACCAAACGAAAGGGCAAAAGAAAAGCCGAAACAAACAAATACGTCGATGGAGTGCCAAGAGAGAAAGTTTTTTCGGTCGCAGCGATACCGCTACCCATTCCACTCTGCACTTACAAGTTTCACGCTTTCTGGATGAGCTGTTTGATCCGTCAATGTCGGCAACCTGCATGGCTGCGGCGGCGGCTCAATTACAACTTGTTAATCTAATTGGCAAATACACAATAGTTGCAGTGCGATGTGCGAAAAATACATATTACACCCTCGTATAGATGGATACGAATCACGGCTGGCTCGCGTCGCGTTTGGCATGGAACTGAGCTGCAGTTGTCGCGAAACGCTCAACAAGTAATAATTGTAGGCCGGTCATTGGCGCGTGAAAAGTTTTCAAATCAAGTTGGTGATAACGAAAAGAATAAACAGCTTTTTGTTTATGCAATTTTAACCGGGCTACCACCCCGCTGAAACTTTGGCGCTGCCACCCAGCCCAGATTTCGCCGTAATAATATAGTTAATACACTAATTACCGCAGCTATCTATTCCGACGTCAATGTTGCAATTTAAGAAATATATATATTCATTAAAAACATAACAAAATTTAATAAAACCAATCCTACCAGCATTACTACATAGTTAGCTAAAAATAAATATTTTTTTTTATTACGTGTAAACATAACATAACAGCGCAACATAGCTATCGTTATCGCCATCGACATGACAGCCCTGCCGACCCGCAATCGTTTGCATCTCTAGCAGCGACGACGCGCTTGCGAAAAAAAAGGAAAAATTGTCATTTCTCCTTTAGCGCTGTAGATACGCTTGTAAAAGTTTTTACGAATCACCTAAATCTAGCTTAGACGCTCTCGGATCTATTCCCGGTCAAGCGGCAGCTGCGCCCGCTTTACTACGTGCAAATTTCTTTAGTTTCTGCCGCGGTCCGTGCACGCGTTTTGCCGCTTCGGCTTTTGTTGTTTTGGCGCTCGAATTTTTCGGCTGCCGACTTTTGACGCCATGGTGGATCGCAGTGATAATGGTAAGTACGGCACTTTATTTTGAAAACTTGAAGATCTAATCGGATCTAATCTATAAGCCGCGGAATCCTTTGACGATGCCGTCGAGGAGCGTGTGATCAATGAGGAGTACAAGATATGGAAGAAGAACACGCCGTTCCTGTACGACTTGGTCATGACGCACGCCCTGGAGTGGCCTTCACTGACTGCCCAGTGGCTGCCGGACGTGACCAAGCAGGATGGCAAGGACTATTCAGTGCACCGCCTCATTCTGGGCACACACACATCCGACGAACAGAATCATCTGCTCATCGCCAGCGTCCAGCTGCCCAGTGAGGACGCACAGTTCGATGGTTCGCATTACGACAACGAGAAGGGCGAGTTTGGCGGCTTTGGCTCTGTGTGTGGCAAGATCGAAATCGAGATCAAGATCAACCACGAAGGAGAGGTGAATCGGGCCCGTTACATGCCTCAAAACGCCTGCGTGATCGCCACCAAGACGCCGTCGAGCGATGTCCTGGTGTTCGATTACACGAAGCATCCCAGCAAGCCGGAGCCTTCCGGAGAATGCCAGCCGGATCTGCGCCTACGCGGTCACCAAAAGGAGGGTTATGGCCTCTCTTGGAACCCCAACCTCAACGGTAAGAACTTTTTTATTTTTGAAATATTTTTTTTCTATAGAACGATATTTTTAGGCTACTTGCTTTCGGCTTCCGATGATCACACCATCTGCTTGTGGGACATCAACGCCACCCCCAAGGAGCACCGGGTTATTGATGCTAAGAACATCTTCACCGGGCACACTGCTGTCGTCGAGGACGTGGCTTGGCATCTGCTTCACGAGTCGCTCTTTGGGTCTGTGGCCGACGACCAAAAACTGATGATCTGGGATACGCGCAACAATAACACCTCAAAGCCCTCGCACACTGTGGACGCCCACACGGCCGAGGTGAACTGCTTGAGCTTCAATCCCTATTCGGAATTCATACTGGCAACCGGCTCTGCCGACAAGACCGTCGCTCTTTGGGATCTGCGTAATCTGAAGCTAAAACTACATTCCTTCGAGTCGCATAAGGACGAGATCTTCCAGGTGCAGTGGTCGCCGCACAATGAGACCATCTTGGCCTCCTCTGGCACCGACCGCCGCCTGCATGTCTGGGATCTGTCCAAAATTGGAGAGGAGCAGAGTTCAGAAGATGCTGAAGATGGCCCACCAGAACTGCTCTTTATCCACGGAGGCCATACGGCAAAGATTAGCGACTTCTCCTGGAACCCCAATGAACCGTGGATTATCTGTTCAGTGTCCGAGGACAACATTATGCAAGTGTGGCAGATGGCCGAGAATGTTTACAACGACGAGGAGTCCGAGATTCCGGCCTCCGAGTTAGAAACCAACACCGCTTAAAGCACCAGTTGCCGGCTTCATTTCCACAACTCTGAAACTACAACTACAATTATGTTTTGGCCGCGCCCGATGTCTACTATCCAGCTTATCTGGCGAGTGGGCACTCATTCTAATTTATATATATTTACATAATTTTAAATGGTACACAAATAAGTTCACATTTGTCAGCTGCGTACGATCCACGAATCTTTAATTAAAAACGATTTGAAAGACCCCAGACTGACTCTTGGTTTTAAATGCGTAAAGTTCTCCGGGAATCACAATATTAGACCACCATATACTTGTGTTTCTTGCCAAACACTTCGATATCTACACTTAGCGCCCTGACGTCCTCCTTGTGTCGCCGCGACGTAATTTTGCCAGTGATTACATCTCCCGCCTTCACAGCCTGTGGCTGGTCAATGAAGAAAACTGTCTGTTTCCAGTGGGTGGGTGTCTCATTGGGTGATGTGCTGAACATGACGGCGGAGGGCAGCTCAAACAGTGTGTCAAAGAAGCCAACAAAAGCCGACAGACGACCCGCTTTTGTGACCTTTAAGTTAAAATTGTGACTAAAGTTGGGGTAGTTTAGATCGACGGTCATTATGTCAAAGTTTGCTATCTGTTCAGGTTCCGTTAACGTGAACTGTGCATCCACCACCTCCATGAGCGGCTCCTCGATAGAGCGCTTACGCAGATCGCTCATGTTTACATCGTACACATCCGACCAGAACTCCACCTGTTCGGCGTAGAGGGTGTCGTTGCCGTAGCCCAACAGGCTCAGGGTGCAGCGGCTGGGCAGGATGATGCCATTTGGGTTAAGGTGGTGCTCGCGTGCATAAATTATGCTGTCCAGCATAGACTCGTACAGCAGGAAGTAGCCCATCCACTCGGAAATAATTATGTCGTACTTGGCCTCTGGCAAATCTGTATCCTCTAAGCGGCCCTTGATGAGCTCCACATTATCCACCTTGTTTTTACGCACAATGTCCATGGCCGTGTAGACGATTTCCGAATTATCTATGCCCACCACGCGGGAGGCACCTGCCTTAGAGGCAAAGATAGAAAGGATTCCTGTGCCGCAGCCCACATCCAGCACCGTCTTGCCTCGGACCACCGCTTCGTTTTGGAGCAAAGCCGAGCGATAGGTGCTGGTCCGCACTTTGTCGCTCAACATCTCATGATGGATGCCAAAATGGGAATAGCTGTTGAAGTACTCCTTGTCCAGATTGGGATTATTGCGCGGCACCGGATTATTGGTAGCCTTGGAATCGTTGTCCCCATGAACCTTTTGCAGGAGCTCCTTGTAGTCGCTGCGCATGCGCTCCATGTCCTCGTTGGCCTGTTGCAACAGCCGGGATTGCTCGGCAATGCGCTGCTGTAGCTCGGCCACAGTAGGCTGGGCCTCGGCAGCGTCCGTCTTAATGGCTTCGTAGTCGTAACACAGCCAGGGCTCATACTCCAGAGGTTTAAGATACTTCTCGTCCTGCCATAGCGCCTGTTCAGAAGAGAGCAGCTGCTCGGCGCTAGTTTTGTTGATCCTTATATAGTTTATCAGCTTGATAAAAGAGTATTGATCCATTTGAAATTTCGCTTTAAATTGCGACAGGTTCACCTTGTGCCGAACATCCAGGTGCTCAATGGCAGTCTCAAGTTTCGGGAAGACTTCTGCACAGAACAGACAAGTAGCTGGCTCTTCACCTTCGTCCATTGCATCGTCATCATCATCCTCAATGTCATCGTATTCATCTTCGTCGCTACTGGCATCTGCCGGCTCCTCCTGGGCGTCCTTTTGGCGCTCCGCATCCTGTGTGTTTTCTGTTAGATATGGAAAGCATTGTAGGCATACCGTTGGAGTTTATAGAATTGACGAGCTTTTACCTTTGATTTCAGTGTCCTTCATGTTGTGACTCCAGATAAAAAACAGTTAAATAATGTTAAATTAAAATAAACTTGTTTTTGCGGCGCCAGCACGTGCGGAGATTCAACAAGAAAGCATTGGTGGGAAAATGAACTAACGCGTTTTAATATATTTTATAGGGTACCAAAGGGTATATTGACAAATTGCTCTTTAAATACAATTTCATTGGCAATCTAAGGCTTTGGTTGGCTTGGTTTATTGATAATTAATTAAAATATGCATACCTCGAAGGTATACCACTGGACGGACGATAATTTTATATTTACTACAAATTCGTCTGACCAATTGTACTAACTTATAGGGTGTTCTGGGTGCATCAATATTCTGGCGCTTAAAAATACCAAATCTGGTGTATACCAATAATTGTCTAAAACGCGTTAGGTGAAACTCGTCCTTGCATAATTCAAGTTGTAAATAAAACGATGTTGCAGGTATTTCATTTATTTTATTAAAGAAAACCCAAAATAAATATGTAATTTTTGACTCGTAGGCGTTAAAGACTCTCCGATGGACACAGCCAGTGCGGGCGCTGTCCACCGTGTCCACTAGCACCGCCGGGGCACAGTCGAATGTTTCACCAAAGACGCCTGCACCGGAGCCGGATAAACTATATAGCAAGTTGGAGATCGAGCTTCGGGGGATTGATCCCGCTGTTCTAAAGAGCTACACGTGGTTTGCCACCACTGCAGCAGACCATTTGGGCATTGAGAAGGGCAAGTGGTGAGTGCGGCCACTAATTTCTGCTAACTGGAGGAGATATATAACTGAGAACATCTTTTGCAGTTGGTCACCTCGCAAAGCGCTTCACGAGCGGATGACGCTTCTGAAGTCGGTGCACATTTACAAGAAGCATCGAGTGCAGTACGAGGTGCGAACCCACTTCCGCTACATGAACTTCCACAAGCTGACGGGCTCTACGCTGGACACGTTCCTAGAGTACATCGAACGCAATCTGCCCGAGGGCGTCGCGCTACATGCGTCCAAGACGGAACTGCAGCAGATTCCTGAGCACCTGCGCCAACCCCCAGAGCAGGTGTAGCAGCCTAGCAGCCGAGGACCCTAGCCACTAGTTAATAATAGTTCAACAAGGAGCCTTTTAACTGTCGCACAGAGATTAGGCTGATAAACAACAGAATAAATCGAAAATAGAAGCACTCGGCTCCTAAACCCATGGCGGTAATCGACCGAAATTGGGCCCCGCCCGCGATTAGCGAAGATAAGTGTTTGGGCTAACTGTTGAAATAAACGTCGTATCTTGACACACACAATGGCATCCACTTGAAGAGTGCTCGCAAACAAAATCCGGGGTAGGTTTGCACTGGCTCCACAGTAGCTAAACCAAGCCGAGCGGAAGCAGATCAGCAGCGATATGCGGCAGGCACATTTCACAACCCAGCTCCTGCTGGCCTCGGCCATCCTCTACGCCTGTCTGGCACCCGCTGCCTGCGTTTACGAATCGGTGATCCTTAATTTTCTTGAAGAGTTTCGAATGCGCATGTGTCATCCCATTCCGAACCTGGGACTGCCCGCCCTGGATCCTCTGCAGTTGGGTCCGGCCGAAACGGCGGTGAACAATAAATATCTCGTAGAGTGAGTGCAAACTGGAGGAACTGTAGTCCTTAGGAGAAGTTAAACGTGGCATTGCTTTTGCAGTTTTACTGGGTCCATTGACGACTTCAAGCTGCAGGGACTGTCTGATTTTGATGTGCCTACTCTTACCCTAAGGCCGGTGATCGGGCTGGTGAGCACCATGAATATCACCTTTCCCCTTACCCACTTTGAGTCCTTGTACACGGCCAAGGGATCGCTGGCCTATATCCTGAACCTAGCCGGCGATGGCAATGCCGAGTAAGGAGAACTGTCTACATGAGCTACCTATAAATTCTTTTCTTATTAATTTTTCTTTGTTTTAGAACCTCAGTCACTGACTTTTCGATCCGAATCTCGTTCCGAATGAGATCCCTGTCTCCGCTGGGCATCTCAAACCTGCAAATCGATGTACATCTGCGAGATCTTAAGATCAACTTCGACAACTTGCTGGAGGAAGAGCGGGTGAATGAATTTATTCACGCTCTGGTCAACGAAATGGGTGTAGAGTTGCTCGGTGACGTTTGGGACTATGGCCAGGGCACAGTGGTTTCCAAGGTTCAAACGGTGAGTTCGCCATAGAGTTAAGCTCTAACTGTGTCCTAATCTTCCACGTTCTTACATATTTTTCAGGCTGTCAACAGTTTCCTGAGTCAGTTCACATTATCGGACATCATTTCCATCATAACTGGAGGAGGAAATGGCGAAGAGAGTGCGCCCATATTCGAGGGCGTCGAGCCCGATTGCAAGCTTGAGGCCAGCACAAAGAACTAAGACTGAAACTAGCATCTTATATAAGTCACTATTCTAATATATGTAGTTTAAGAAATATATCAACTAGATTGATGGGTTTGCAAAAATACTTGAAAGATACGATTTATGGACCGTTTGACGTTTCAACCGAGTTTCTGTTATCATGTTGATAAGGATGACCGACGCTAACATGTCCTCATGAAGCTATCAAAACCCCATTTGCATTTAAATCCGTCCATTATCACACCGTCGTTGGTATTCCCGATAGCGACGCCCCCGACAAAGGCTATGGCTGCTACCTATGAATACCGAATAATCGCTGAGGGGTCTTGATAAGCCTTGTTTTTATTGCCGTTTATTGATTTATGACTATGGTTTTTTGGTGCAAAAGGTATTTCATCAAGACCCTACAGCAAATCGAAGTACAACGAGAATATGGTTCTGGCACACTTCTTAGGTGTTACATGAATAACATACATGTCTTTTTATGCAAGTGCCATACCGTGTTTATACCACTGAAAGTATGCGACCATGAATTTATGTTGCCTAATCTTTCTGTGCTAGCAGGCAACGCACAATAAGTGGTAAATATTATCACCAAACTTTTATTAAAACCATTTTATATCAATATATAGATTAGCAAGTCTTTCACATAGCACTGAAATACAGTGAAAATCGAAAAACATTGTTTTGAATGAAAGTTAGTAAGATAATAAATACTACTTGGGCTCTTTGCTTGCGATAGCAGACCAGGAAATTCGAAAAGAATTGAAAAATATACACTAAGAACCCTGAAAATTAAGAAATTTACATAGATAAATCAATGCTAACTAATCACCTATATATTTTAATAAAAAGTATAAAAAAAACCCTAACATTTAATTTTATAACTGATAACAATGGTGATGTGCTAGTTTTACAAATACGGGTCCCAGCCGGGATAGAGCAGGCACAGATTACTCGGAAGCGTGGCCTCGTTGATCAATCGTTCCACTTGCGCCTCGACATTTGAGTCGCCGCGGGTACTACCGGCCTCCCGTCCCTCCAGTTTGTTTTGCACCAGAAGCAAAGCTCGTTGTGCAACCAGATTAACCGATTCCTCGCCTTAAAAAGTTTGCAAATGTCACCAATATAATGGGTTATAAAAAGATAAGAACTTACTGGAATGCTGAGAACTAAGCTGCGTGGCCTTCTTCTGTTTAAGGACTCCCCAAATGAAGAGCGGATCGTAGAGTAGCACTTCCAGTATTGTGATAAAGACGGACTTGTAGCGACGCAGGATATGCATGGTGGCCTCACAGGACTTGGCAAAGACGCCCTTCGTGCCGCATATTCCCATAGGCGCCACAAAGTCGCGGGTCAGGCGGAAAGGAACGGTTTCGGGGGTTTGCTGGATCTTACCCTGCTCAAATGCGATGCCTAAAAGAAAGAACTTTTATATTAGTCTCCTATAAATTTTAAAGACTTACCGAAATCAATATGAATGACTTCTGCCGTTTGCTGGTCTATAAGTATGTTTTGGGTGTGCCGATCGCCCAATCCAAGGACGTAGCCCACCATAGAAGTGGTAGCCACACTGTTCGTATAGGCCAGGCGCCTTTCAAACCACACTCCCGGAATGGGAAACTTTTCCAGCAGGAAGTAGTGGAAAACTGGTTTCAAATGCTCGCAAATTAGCTTATACACCTCATAGCGCTTTTCCTTGGGAGACTTGCAATGATTCTGTAAATATTTTCTTGTTATTGACAAAAGATCTGGATGAAACATATTTTATCTCACCATCGAGAGGCTGCGACACTTGTTGTTGAGCCAATCGCTCGGACGATATTTCAAATGGGCACCGCCTTTGCCATTACCTACAAGGTATTGGCCAACGGGCATGGAGTTGGTGCACCACTCAAGGATGCCGCTTCGCATAGACAGAGGCGTGACCTTATAGGTGCGAAGCTGCAGCTTGCGTTCAATGAATTCCGCGTCCTGTTGCAGTAGCTCATTCACAATTCCAAAGACCTGTTGCATCACAGCATCCTGGCGCAGATCGTCCTTGCCCTTAATCAATTGAGCACGCGTCTGGCCGTCGGAGCAGATGCACATTACCTTGACGGGAGCGTTTAGCCCGCCACACTGGGAGATCTCGTTGGTCCACTTGATAATGCCTGTGACGAGGTAAGGTTTATTTATCGAGACAGTGGTCAAGGGATCAATACATACTTTTTATATTGTAGTCTTTGTTAGGCATCACCGGCAGCTCGAGGGTAGGACAGTGAACAGCGTCCAGATTTCGGATGCGTCGAACCTTTTCAAACTGCTTAAATCGCGCCGAATCTGAAACTCCCTGATTGTTCTCAGTCTTGCCTTCGTTGGCGAATTTGATGAGAGCTAAAAGAAAATGAGAAACAGGTAACAATACTGTTTAATAATGAATAATCCCGAGGTTACCTGGCAACAAGGATTCCAGCTGCCTGCTGGTTTCAGCTGCCGAGGAATTCTTTTCACAGATCTTGCCAATGATGCTTTGCGCAATCCCAGCTCGCTCCGTATTGCTGTTCTCGCCATCCAGGTGCGCATAAACCAGAGGATACAGCTGGTAGAAGATGTGGTGTGGATGATCTTGCCCGCATCGCACCAGGAGTTCCGTAAGCGCTTTAAGCAGGCTTTTGTTCTTGGAATTAAGGCGACCAGTCAGTTGGTTAGCAGCACAAATAAACTTGTAACTTGGAACTGTTAGGATCTCTTCCTGGACGCACTTCTGCATCTGCTCGTTGGACGCATTGGTGAACCAGAGCGAGACGATGCGGTAGATGGCGGCGCTTGAGAAGCCTCTGTCCAACCGACAGTAGGCTGAGTGGTTGCGGACCGCTGAGCAAAGATGTTCCGTCAGCTTAGCCTCAATTCGCTGCAGCTGCCGCTCGTCCAGACTGGCATAGAACTTCATCTGCATGCCCATGATGCGTTGGTCTTTGCTATCGCGCTGCGACACCTTTTCAGCCGTCGATCGGTTCTGCTCGATGATATCCAGCAACGTTTGGTAGTCCTGCGAGTGCCGATATTCATACAGTTGCTGATACTCCCTATCCGCATATTTGGCCATTGCGGCATAGGCAGCTGTACGGTGCCGATTAGCGAAAAGTTCGAGGTCCTTTCCGATGTCTGAAGTTTTATCTTTCAGGGCCTCGCGATGCTGTACAAAGTTATCAATCAGCTCCAGCGAAGCTTTAAACTTGTGACGCAAAACCGAACTCAAACTCTCGGCATTGCAATCCATAAGAAACTCGCCATGCATTCGCAGAGCCGGTACCCGCTGGAGGCAGTAGATAAACTGATCGTTGGTGGTCACATGCTCCAGAATAGCCTTGGCTATCTGATGATTGCCCATCTTCACATTCACCTCAGCATCCTCGAGCAGGACGCTTATCTGAAACAGAAAAGCAAGGCACATGAGGTACAAAAATGTATAAAAAAGAGAATTACGGTTACCTTTGTGGACTCCCTAATATCCGGCATTTCACGCAGAATTCCGATATACTTGGTTGCTAGGTTCAGTCTACCCGCTGCCTTGCACTCCCCAATGACCTTCAGCAGGTACGTGTCGACGGGATTGTCTTTGTAGAAATCCGTCAACCGACGCGTCGCTCGTGTACCGGCCATCTTAAACAGACTTATGTGATGAGCAATGACATATTCCTTACAGGCAAAGTTGCCATAATTGAGCTCCAGTTCCGTCTGCCATTTATGGAATAGTTGGTTCATCTGGGACGGAGGTACTTGGGTGCCAAACTGAATCTATACGGCGGAGAGGTAAGCCCAGCTTATTGTAAAGTCCACATTAAGCAACATTACCTGGCAAAAGTCCTCCGCCTGCTGGAGGGAGCACAACCAGGTCAAGTATTTGTAAACACTCTGCAGACACTCAACGCTGATCTCTTGTAGTATGTCGCGTACACAATTGTAGGCCATTTCAATGGCCGACAGGCTACTTTCCTCCTCTCGCTTGCTAATGCTTCTGAGGGCCACAAAGTGATGCCGATTGAACTGTTGCTCTAAATTGAATGAAGTCCTCGACCCCAGTTGCTGTTGCTGCTGCTGCTGGGCGTCTGTCAGTGAGTCCCACTGTCCTAGGCGCCAAAAGACTTCATAGTCCGGTTCCGTACTTTGTTGCTGATGGAGGTGGGCGAAAGACCACAAGCCATTGCCCTTCATAATGTCCATACAGAGTTGGCTGTTGGTCTTATCCAGGTGATCGGACTCCAATAGAATAGCCGTCAGGTTGTTGCTCCGACCAAGGAAGTCCACACGAGAGAGCATAGGATTCACAAAGCCAGGAATAGCGTCCAAGCAGCCAATGGATTCGTAGGCCTAGAAAATGTTGATCGTTTTAGGAAATACTCTTATTTAGAAACTGGCTTCTTAAGTACCTTCTTTGCAGAGGCTTGAAATGATTCGTTGGTTAAGGGATTGACGATCGCAGAGCAAGCCCACAACTCCAGATACATAATGCTCAGGAAGTATGCCTGGCAGTGATTACTAGCCATAACCACATTGCTCAGATCCAAGGGAATGCTCCAATTATTCCCCACTCGTATACACTCGCAGATGTGCAAGAACTTTTTGATGGCGCGCTTATTCTGAAAGATCTGCGGAGTGGAGCTCGTTGACTTTGAGCCTGCGAAGCATTCGAAAAAGTAGTCTAACATTCGGCATAGACTTTCCAGGTGCTGCTCCTGATTGTTGGCCAACAGTAACTTGATGAATGGCTGCAGGCAAGTCTTGGCAAAAGGCAAAGACTTGGCAGCCAACTCACCGAAGGCATGCCAGCCGCAATTCGTAAATACATTCGAAACGAATGCACACATCCAGGGCTCATAGCTCAATTCTTCGGTTGCTTTCAGTGCAGCCAACCAATCGATGCGAGAAATCTGCTTGTACCCATTCAAAACGCTCGGTTCAGGAGGCTTGACAGCAAAGATTTGAACGTTTTTAAAGCGATCTAAAGAGAAATCAAACGTATGTAAAGTTATTAAGCAAGTTTTGCTTTATAATGACCATGTAGTGAGTACTGACCTATAATCTTTAAGCCACACTGGCTATTCACAACTTGGACGACGACGGAAACCAGAGCATCATGAGTGTGAGGATCAAACTGAAACAAAGATTTCTCCAAGGTCTTACAAATGACGTTCAGGAACTTCTCTAAAGGCTCTAGATTCTCTGACTGCACAAAAAAAGGTAAATTAGTGATAAAGAAAATAGTTTAAGAGGATTATTAAGTATACCTCCTCGAATGAATCAAAGTCGGTTTGGAAATAATATGAAACATTCGATAACTTCAAAGGCCCGATTTGAGCCAGGCACTTTAGGGCGTCTAGGCTGCTCTGCTTGCTGACCGAATCTCTGGCCATTTGAATCAAGCGACTAATGACCTCAAATAATATTCGTTCATTTTCCTGAAGACTGTCCTTGTGTTCCGCAATCTATTTTTATTTAAGAAACTCAGAAGTAAGCTTAGATATTTGCTATGTTGTCTCTTACATAGGTTCTCAGATCTCGCAATCGCTCAGCGGTGGGTCTCTTGAGAAACGAACGTAGATAATTGTCCACATCAGCCGTGTCATTGCTTGGCTCTATGCTGGAATTGTATTTCTCTCTAAGAGGATGCAGGAACTCACATTCCGTAGTGTCCTCCAGAAAGGAATGCATATTGATATGGGAGTGGTGGCATTCCAGAATCATCTTTACAATTTCACTCGCCTTCTCCTTCACCTCCTTGGCAACGCATTCTCGTTGAAAGCCACTCAACAACTTAGCTATCTCTGCCATGTGTGTGGTGAACTCCTCTGGACCAAAAAATGGCTTAGAGGTCAGAAGTTGTTCAAGAAACGAAAGTGCACACAATTGTACTTGGCTAGACTTGGCTGCATTACGATTCGAGAATGTTAATTAAATAATACGTTTAAATCCTAATTAAAACTCACTGTGATGAAGGTATCGAACCACAAAGAACCAAATATCACGAACAAAGTATGAGCACTGAGCAACAGCAGCTTTAGTTTTGACTGCTTCCTGGGCAACAGCTTCATAAACAGCATCAGCGATTTCGCAATAAAGAAACAAATAACGCAGTGCCTGGCTGGAAAAACTGGAGGTAAAACAATTGGTTTTCAAGCGACCAAAAACTTTGACCAATATTCGGGGATGTTTAATCTGAAGTGTTGACATAGACTGGATGCGACTGTCTCCACTTGAAGAACCTTTATGGGAGCCCTAAAAAGGTATTTAAGTAAGAGAAAATATAAAATAGATAAAGTAGTACTTACAATATGCAGGCTAAGACAATTGAACATAGATTTAATCGAAAGTGTGTTCCAGTTGCGTGTTCTGCAGCCCGGCACATTGGATCCAAGTAATCTCTTCATCTCCTGTAGATCGTCGTCAAGCAGCCCAATCGCGGAGCAAACGGTCTCCTCATTGAGATCAACATCCTTCGCATTTAGCTGGGAGTATCTAAGATTCTCCGAAAGCCGCTGATGATGATCTTGAAACTCCTTGTTTTCGCTTTCGCTGCAAAATGCATTTTTGGGCAGAACATACGAGGCAACTAGGGGAAGAGCCACCTGAGGGCACAAAAGAAATGACTGAGATCTGGAATCGAATTTAAATGAAGTAGCATTGGTACCTCTTCACTGATGGATTTGCTGTAGCGTTCGATATCCTCAGTCTTGCCGTATAGAAACACATAAGCCATTATACTACTAGAATGATCCCTACGGAAATCCTTCTTCTTTTCATAGCACAGAAAATATGGGAACTTGGAAATGGGCCAGCCCTGTGAGCTCCACGTGTGCAGCATGAAATCCGTATAGGGTCTTATAAGATCTTGAACGGTTAGCCCATATGCGGGCACTATACTGTGCAGAGATGTAAACTCACCTGTGTGGGAAGAGTACATACCTTTAGAGTCAATCAATAAAATCGTGGTAAATACTAAAACTCACTTTCTGGCTGCCTGCGCTGGGCGTAATGAAACAGCAGCTCCTTGAGAGCGATTTCCTGATGAAATGAGCTCCGCAAAAAAATGGCAATAAGCATTTGCACAATTATGGCATTACTATTCTGAATTGCATCCGCGTCGTCGTTTATCTAGGCAAGAAAATCTCATGAGCTACGAACCAGTAAGAATTTCTTTTACATACCAAAAGCTTTTTAAACTCAATGCTGTTGTAGAGCTCGTAACAGAACTCCCAGTGAATCGGGGAATTCTCTATAGCATCATTGGTGACACAATGTGTGTTCAGCAGAATAATGAAGGTGAACAGGGTAGCAAAACGCACTTCTAAAGTGGGCATTGAGATGAATTTCGCTGTAGACTTGCATATTACAGTGAAGTTTTCCTGCTGGTAAATGTCAGGACAACGCTGGGCAATTAAGCCCACGCACCGTACGATTTTTGCCGTCAATTGGGAGGTGTAAGACTTTTTAAGGGCAATCCTTAGCAGGGAATTAAGAGCCATTAGCATATCGTCCAAGTGATGTTCGATTTGGAAAACAAACTGGAAAATTGCTGAAAGGAGCAACATTCAAGGATTATGAATTAAATGACTATATGAATCGTTACTCACTGGGCAAATGGTCGACCATCTTATCAATGATATCTAAATCGAGATAATGAAGCTGAAAGACAGTCTTCAGTTTGCTCACCAGCCAAGTGCTGGCTGCATCTGAAATACTTGAACAGCTGCACAGTTCCTAGAAATATATTGTTAGTTATAGCGATTCGTGATGAGATGATAGCCCACCCACCTTTGTTACAATAAGCACATCTTGGGGCTGCCATCGCATTGTCACTTTGGCTATGTGCTCAAAGGCTTCGTCCTGATGCGAACTGCAAGCACACAATCCACCCAAAAGGTGCAAGCACTGAGCAGTTATTGTCAAGTGATCCGCGTCCTCAGAGCGCTCTCGCCGCATGCCTAGAATGCCGTAAATATAATTTAATAAAGTTAATAAAGTAAATCTATATAAAATTTACAGTGCAGTTTGAGGGCAGCGCCAATGAATTCCACCATCATTTCTATCGGCTGCTTTTCCAAATAAATGAGTAAAATCGAATTAGATTTAAAGACTTCAAGCACAGCTATTTGAAGCCGCAGAATCTCACGCAGATCGCTCTCATCCAACATCTCAGCACAGTTTGCCTTGTACTGGAACTATAAACCACAAATACATTAATATAAAAATACAAAATTTTCCTTTTTATTCCCACATACCTCAATGTGACTGAGGAAGAGACCAATTCTTTTGATTAGGGGACATCCCTCGAAGTTCCCGGCATCAAACACCTTGTAATGCAGAAGCCTCTCCATTGTGCAGGTCAACCGATGCAGATTATTAAGATTCTTTAATATCGCCGCGGTCTGATTATCGTTAACACATTGGAAGTTGAGATTGCGCATTAGGCACTCATAGTTGGTCTGGAAGAGACAATTCTTTGTCTCGCTCTGCAGCTGAGTAGTTGAGGCAAATGGTCGGGCATACTCCTTGTCTAGGCAAATCAATTGCTTGTTATACTTAAATGCCAAAAGATTTTGTTCAGCGAGAATTTCCTTTGACTCTAATTTAGAGAGCTCTTCCAGCTGCTGATGGTCTAAGAAATTGATGATACTGATCGCAAAGGTGTCCGCCTGCAGCCTGGCATGTATGCTGGCAATGTTGTGTATAACTTGAGTGGCGCTGGTGCGCTCCCCGCTGCCGTAGGCCCATGCAATAATAGGCTCCAAATCCGCGGAGGCCTTGTCCTGACCGCACTCGCCCGCATGAATGTAAATCTCACGAATGGTGGCGAAGCATTCGTTGCGTTTCATCAATTCATTTGTTGTGATATTCTGCAATAGGCTGGTAACCATTTTGGGACTCAGCTTGTGATGTCTGATCAGTAACCGCAGCACCAGCTGCTTCTCTTTAATCTCCTCGCTATTGGTGGTGGTCTCTGATATCAGGTGGTTTCCCATCCTACTCCACAATTCAGCGAGAAAACCTTCCTGTATCGACTGCGACTTTAAGAGCTCCTGTTCCTTTTTTAGCAAACTTCCCATGCACAGATGAAGATTCCTCAAATTTCTGGCATTGCCATACATTTGCATTATGTCTGAAACTATGGACAGCGACTGCTGGTAATTGCCCACGTTCAGGACGACGCTGGTTAATTGAAGCAGCTCGGCGAAGATGGCAAACCAGACGTCGTTGAAAGTTGTCTCCTTCTTGTCAATCAGGGTGAAAATTTCATCCATTTTGTCCGAAGTTTTAGGCATCTTTTTGGGCACGTCACTATCTCCGTTTTCATCCGGTTTTCTCGCCTCCTCCAAGTGCCAGAGAACCTGCAAGAACAGAAACTAAAGTAAACACAACACTAATTATATGTTTTTCCTCACAGTATACATGACCAATGCGGACATCTTTATGAAGGTGTCCGAAAACTTGTCGTTGTTCAGTTGTGCTGTCTTGTAGCGCACGAGGGAGTTCTTCCGTATCTCCATGTTCACAATGGTTTTCAGTCGCATCAGAGTTTGCGACCAAGTCTCGTGGACGGGCACTCCGAGTGTGTTGAAATCACCCATGTCCAGCTTAGGGTATAGTAAGCGCAACGACTGGATGACGCACTGGAAAAACAAGTTTCGGGTGTCATCACGGAACACATCCTCGTTGTGGAACTCGCACAGCTTCGGTAGGATCTCCTGCATGTGGATGCACAGCTGGCGATGGTAGTTAACTGAAAGCTAAAGGATAATTATCAGAGTTATCAGTGACGAAATTAAAGAGAAGTATTAAACCCACCTCCGTGGCGAAGATCAAGTAGAGACGAACAATCTCTGTCTTCCGCGCCCCATTTGCCGCGTTTGCAAAGCTTTTTAACTCCGGCAAATATTCCACCATGTCACAGTGCAGCTGAACCCGATCTTTGGCCAATGTTACTGTCTTTGTAATGCATTTCAGAATTGTTGTTTGGAGAATATCGTCCCCGCCGACATTAAGCTCAAACAGGTAGGAGAGGATGCCTAAAAAGCCACGTCAAGCAATCTGGTTATGTACACACACAGACTTTGGAAATTGTGTTTCCTTACGGCTGTACTCGTTGATCTTCAGTTCGCGCACATAACTGGCAGAGGAGTAAATGCCCCTGTCCAGCAGACCTAGGATGCGGTCGCCAAAGTGCTTCATCACCACCCGTGACTTGATCATCTCCTCGAACGCATTAAACAGACTCGTCTTTGCCAGAAAGTGGCCTCTTCCTGTCGAGTCCAAGCCAGCTGAAGAGCACATAAATTAGACTAGGCTCTACGATACGCCTAAAGCTTACCGTCCAAGTTGTACTTAACGATCCTGTCGTGAACATTGCCGTACAAATAAGTCTTAGCTGCCAAAGCCTTGAAGGATTTCTCATTGGCATCGCACAAGATCTGAGAGTGCTGTTTATAAGCGAACCTACTTCATGAGATGGTGGTATAATTTACGGGTAAAATGTCACAGACCTTGAATAGTGCCTCCTTGGCCACATCGTAAACTGCTGCCCACGACAAGTCGAATCGTTTGTCCAGCAAAAGAGCATTTACGCCCTCCTTGCAGTTGACAAGTTTTTCCTCCAGCTGTTCGATGGCTTTATTTCGGCTTGTTGGCTTATCCGATCGAACCTCGGCGATGATCCGCTGGATCTCGTTCAGTAGGGCGCTCATCCTGGTGGCAGGACTTTGCTTTTTAAGCCGAAATCCGCAATTTAAGCTTTATTTGTTATTGTTCCCGCGGAAAGCGTAGTGTGACCGGCATTAAGAAACCTTTAAATCGAATAATCGATTGTACGAATACTTTCACCGATATCACCGATACGAACATCGCCTGAAAATAAAAACGTCGATAATAGTACTATCGAGTGTAATCGGTTGTTTGAAAAAATCGGACGTGGAAGGTATATATAGTACTTTTTAACCCGACTTATTCGTATTTAAAAAAAAAATCTGATCGAACGTGACCGCTCGGCAGAATAAGTGAAGTAGCAATTACACGATTATATTTAGTACTTTCTAGTTCGACAACACAAGGTAAGTGCTTATATTTCAACGCCCTCTCTGTTGTAAGAAGTGCATCGTACTATTTTGGCCTTGCGAATAGAAAAAAACGAGCTGTTAAACACGTGTTATCCGCCGTCATTGCCCCAAGTCTATTGGGGCCAAACCTATTTTCCTTATTCAATCAATACTTGCATAGTAAAACGAGGCTTCTCGAACTTTCGACCCCTGATGAGTAATGGCTACATGTACACAGTTGCGCTTGCATACACATAGACACACATGGACTTTTTTCAAGTAATAATTAAGCTAATGGCAGATGGTGTGACTAATTACTTAGATTTGTTAAGAACAACGTGATTGCGCTTATCTGGAATATTCCACGGGGAAATGTGCCGCCTAGCAGTCGCATTGCCTTTGTATACGCCTGGCGTCTGTATATGAGAAAATTCTTGCGTCATCCACCGGGGTCCTGACATTGCTTTTTTAATTATCTTCATATAAATCAATGTTCAAATTAGTCATCGTAATTGCTAATTTTATTTATTTGGAAGTGTCATTGCGCTTTTCTGGAATATTCCAATGGTAAAATGTGCGACTTCTCACACGCACACCGGCAGACGTCAGCGGTCATGCATACTTAATCATACCCACATAACACATTTCAGAAACATGCTTAATTCCCACCCGCCATGAGTCTGATCCATCTAATAGACGCGGCTGGTTTATAAATAGTCTTCATATCCATAAATTTATATTTTATGTGGGTTTTCAAATATATTTAGATAGAAAACACGTTGCCAACCGGCATCCAAAGTACGCGCACGTGTGTGTGTGTATTGTGAGCGGGTAGAACTAATACACACGAAAACAGCCCCTTGTCGGTCTCAGCCGAATGGTTGTCTCTTTCGCACGCATTGTACACGAATAACCCTCCAAAATGACCTGGCTTCGGCAGCGTGGTTTTCTCCATGTGTGTGTGTGTGTGTGTGTGTTTGCTTATTTAGCATTCCAGAATTTTCGTCTTTGTCCATGCGGTTTCTTTATTTTTTTTTTATGTTTTAGCGCACCTTTCCCAGAAAAAGCCATGGCAGCTGCGTCGGCCGCCATTGTTACCGCGTTTTGGCATTGATCTTGCCGTTTTAAACAAAACTCTCTCGCTTTGATCGCGCTGGCATTAGTCATAACTCGTGATGCGCCAATTTCGGCAACCAGTTTGAGAAATATAGCGACGAAATCGAAATGCTGGCTGTAAAAGGCGAAATAGGATGGCGTTTATTAGGGGGAAATGGAAAACTATGTTCTCTATTGCCTTCGCGATTATTAATACACATTAACAACCCTTAACGCCAGTATGATATAATATACGGTCGCAGCTGTCGATGACTATGCTGTCTTACTAAAACCTTTAGTGTCTCATTGTTCGTAAATTTCGCATTTCTTACATTTATACAAAATTTATAGAGAAAAAATATATGCTAAAAGATTCCCCATCTAATTATTTGCAGATGTCTAAAGCTCCTGCTGTTGGTATTGATTTGGGCACCACCTACTCGTGCGTGGGAGTGTTCCAGCATGGCAAGGTCGAGATCATCGCCAACGACCAGGGTAATCGTACCACACCATCCTATGTTGCCTTCACCGATACGGAGCGTCTGATCGGAGATGCCGCCAAGAACCAGGTGGCGATGAACCCGACCCAGACGATCTTCGATGCCAAGCGTCTCATTGGCCGCAAGTTCGATGACTCCGCCGTGCAGTCGGACATGAAGCACTGGCCCTTCGAGGTGGTCAGCGTTGATGGCAAGCCCAAGATCGAGGTGACCTACAAGGACGAGAAGAAGACCTTCTTCCCCGAGGAGATCTCCTCGATGGTGCTCACCAAGATGAAGGAGACTGCTGAGGCCTATCTGGGCAAGACTGTGACCAACGCGGTCATCACCGTGCCTGCCTACTTCAACGACTCCCAGCGTCAGGCCACCAAGGATGCCGGAACCATCGCCGGTCTGAATGTGCTCCGTATCATCAACGAGCCTACTGCTGCGGCCATCGCTTACGGTCTGGACAAGAAGGCCGTTGGCGAGCGCAATGTGCTCATCTTCGATCTGGGTGGCGGCACCTTCGATGTGTCCATTCTGTCGATCGATGACGGTATCTTTGAGGTCAAGTCCACTGCCGGTGATACCCATTTGGGTGGTGAGGATTTCGACAACCGTCTGGTCACTCACTTCGTTCAGGAGTTCAAGCGCAAGCACAAGAAGGATCTGACCACCAACAAGCGCGCCCTGCGTCGTCTGCGCACTGCCTGCGAGCGTGCAAAGCGCACCCTCTCATCTTCCACCCAGGCCAGCATTGAGATCGACTCTCTGTTCGAGGGAACCGATTTTTACACCTCGATCACCCGTGCCCGTTTCGAGGAGCTGAATGCCGATCTGTTCCGCAGCACCATGGACCCTGTGGAGAAGGCTCTGCGCGACGCCAAGCTGGACAAGTCGGCCATCCACGACATCGTGCTGGTCGGTGGCTCCACTCGTATCCCCAAGGTGCAGCGCCTGCTGCAGGATCTGTTCAACGGCAAGGAGCTGAACAAGTCGATCAATCCCGATGAGGCTGTTGCTTATGGTGCCGCCGTCCAGGCTGCCATTCTGCACGGTGACAAGTCGCAGGAAGTGCAGGATCTGCTGCTGCTCGATGTCACCCCGCTGTCGCTGGGTATCGAGACCGCCGGCGGTGTGATGAGCGTGCTGATCAAGCGCAACACCACCATCCCGACCAAGCAGACCCAGACCTTCACCACCTACTCGGACAACCAGCCTGGTGTGCTGATCCAGGTGTACGAGGGCGAGCGTGCCATGACCAAGGACAACAACCTGCTGGGCAAGTTCGAGCTGTCGGGCATCCCTCCCGCACCCCGTGGCGTGCCCCAGATTGAGGTTACCTTCGACATTGACGCCAACGGCATCTTGAACGTCACTGCCCTGGAGCGTTCGACCAACAAGGAGAACAAGATCACCATCACCAACGACAAGGGCCGTCTATCAAAGGAGGACATCGAGCGCATGGTCAACGAGGCCGAGAAATACCGCAATGAGGATGAGAAGCAGAAGGAGACCATCGCCGCCAAGAACGGCCTGGAGTCGTACTGCTTCAACATGAAGGCCACCCTCGATGAGGACAACCTGAAGACCAAGATTTCGGACTCTGACCGCACCGTCATCCTGGACAAGTGCAACGAGACAATCAAGTGGCTCGATGCCAACCAGCTGGCCGACAAGGAGGAGTACGAGCATCGCCAGAAGGAGCTGGAGGGCGTATGCAACCCGATCATCACCAAGCTGTACCAGAGCGCTGGCGGTGCTCCCGGTGGCATGCCCGGTGGTCCTGGAGGCATGCCTGGAGCAGCTGGTGCTCCTGGAGCTGCCGGTGCCGGCGGTGCTGGCCCCACCATCGAGGAGGTCGACTAATTTAATCGCCCCCCACACAGTAACAATTCTCCCAGCTACAAAATACCAACCAAACAGTAGAAGAGTTGCTTAAAAAAAACTTGGATTCTAAATTAGAAAATCATTACAAAACATAAAATCAGCCACCAACTCCAATCGGGACAAACGACAACTGCTTCCGAGACTCATTTATAATATTATTTCATACTAGAACAAAACCAAACACTGCTCCATAATAATATATATTATATTATTGTCATCGATCGATCATCCAAACAATATTTGCTTGTACTTGAATTCAATAAATAAATTTGAGAATTGCAAAATTATGGTCTTGTTATTAATTTAGTTTGGGAAAACTAGAAAAAGTAAACTATCTTCCTTTTTTACAGATATATATTTTGTTTTAATCTTATTGTTATATAGGTTGCACTGTACTTTGGACGGTTATCTCTTCTGCTATTTGTTCCAGATTATTATCTTATCTTCATTATATCTGTGTTGACTGGGTGCGCTATTAGCTTTGGTGGACTGGGAAACAACAGGTGTTGCAGATGAGGAGGTATTAAGCGCAAAGCAAAGTTTTTCTTTGACTAATTTTATTATAATTTTTCCTATATGTTTTCTGTTTATGAAATTGGTGCAAAAGAACATTCGAGTTGATTGTACAAAATCTGAATACGAAAAGAAATACTGCATATTTCTAGGCGATAATATAATTTTTCTACCTTTTGGTATTTTTAATCCAACGAATTAAAATTTAAATACAAGGAGTCGGAAACACTATTTTAATTATAAACGTAATTGCTACCATGACTAATCCACCCAAGCAAAATTTGGGTCCTTTTCCTGCTTTAATGATGGGCCAGTGATGACAGGCAAGTCACTATTATTGGGCCTGTACAGGCCACCGCTGAAATTGTCCCGGGCGGGAAGACGCCGGTTAAAGACGTTGCCCGCTGTCCTGGGTTTAAAAATGATGTCTCGACCGGCATCCGACTTAAGATGGTTGGACTTGGGAGCGTTCACCTGGTCCAGATACGATTGCCATTGCTGCAACTTGTCTTCCGCTGCCCGCAGCTTTTCAATACTACGCTCGTGGCCAGGATTAATGCCAATGGGCTGGATTCCAGCTATCTCCTTTAGATCCACCTTAATGGGTGCCAGGGCCGATATGGCTCGCGACAAGCCTATTTGTGAGTGCCGGATTCGGTGCTCGGTAAGATCGGCGCCCAACAGCTCCTCGTGCGGATCCATGCGAATGGGTATTATCTTGTTGATCACGAAGAGTAGCAAGAAAGTGGAGCAGATGCCCCAGCAGGCCAAGCATAAAGCCGATAGCGTCTGAATCCCCAGAAGGTACCAGCCGCCGCCCTTGAACAATCCGCTGCGACCGTTGGTAGTGTCCAGGGGAATGGGATTATCGGCAAACAGGCCTACGGCAATAACGCCCCAGATCCCACATACTCCGTGCACGGCGCTGGCGCCCACAGGATCATCCACGCCCATGCGATCGAATAACGGCATGGCTAGTACGCAGAGCAGTGAACCGATGGCACCGATCACTAGTGCTTCCCAGGCACGGTACAGAAAGCAGCCAGCTGTGATGGACACCAGAGAACCGAGCACACCATTAATAAGATCCATGATGTCCATGCCGCCTCCATGGCGCCAGAAGGAGTAGCTTTAAGAAAATGAAGACTATGAGTCAATGAATTGAATAAAAATGTACACAGTAAAGTTTCAAAAAGGCAATTCCAAAAATAAGACACGTAAGCACTTACATAGAGCTTATGAATCCGCCGCCAAAGGAGCCCATCATGGTCATAACGGCCGCCCTTGCCGCATACTGCCACTTGGCTCCACTCACGCCATAGGTGCTGCCCGAGTTGAAGGCCAGCCAGCCCCACCAGAGGACGAAGAGACCCATGCAGGCGTTGACGGGATTGCCCAATGGCAGAGGATCATAGCCCTCGGAATAGCGGCCCAGTCGCGGTCCCAGCATGGCGGCTGAGGCGAAGGCGGAAGCGCCTCCAATCAGGTGAACTGGTCCACTGCCCGCAATGTCCACTGCTCCTAGCTTATTCAGGAATCCGTGCTCTCCCCACACCCAGCCCGCAGGTATGCAGTAGACAGCGGTGTTAAGGAACGAGAACAGACAGTAAGCTTTAAAGTTGCAACTGGAAGGATAGAAAAGAGTTTTGAATAAGAAAATTAAAGATATTAACGTAAAGTCAAACCTACCGTTCCGCCATGGCGCCGCTAACAATCGTTGTGGCTGTGGTGGCGAAGGACAGCTGGAACAGGAAGGCCGCAAAGATCTGCCCCATCAGGGCATCACCTACCGGCGGATCCAGCAGAAAGTCGCCGATAGCAATGAAGGGATTGGAGAGGGGGCCCCTCCCAAAGCTCATTCCGTATCCAAACAGCCAGTAGGTGAAGCCACCCAGCACAATATCGATCACATTCTTCATCATGATGTTCACCTCGTTTTTAATGCTCACGCAGCCGGACTCCAGCATTCCGAAGCCGGTTTGCATGGTAAAAATTATGAAGGAGGATGTCAGCACCCAGTTGGTATCCTCAACGGAGAGATCATACATCCCAGGTATTACGTAGGTGCTGTGATTTCTTCCTGGTATTACATAGGTGCTGTGATTTGTCGCAGCCCCAGCAGCGACTCCTTTTGCGGCTGTGGCGCTTTCCATGTCCGTTGACTCCCTCAGCCGTTTGCTGACTGCCAAAATCAGAGACCAATTGGCAGGAGCAGCTGCCTGCAAGTAAGTAAATGTTTTAAATTACCCCTGCGCTGGATTTAAATGCAACTTAATCGCCGTTCAGCAATCGCAGATTACTCCATGTGCGTGTTGTTTGCGAACGCTCTAATCTATTGTTGTTGTTGTTCGACCCTTAAAGTTTAAACTTAACTTTGAGGTCGCATGCCGAATGCATTTTGCAAAATTAATGCGCACATTTTGGGTAAATTGAATTTAACAACCGTCACAGGAATACCAAATGTAGTTAGAATGCGTCAATGAAATAAAAATCAGCTAAAATCTGATTTGTTTCGTTAGCTAACAAGAACTATGGATCTTAAATCAATTGTTCCAGGGTTGCAGGGTTCTAAATATGAACTCACGTTATAGCTAATCAAGTATAAAAAGATTGTTGTGGTGATTGTTTATATAAAATCCGCATAGATTTAAACAATTAACACAAACGGAAAACTTTCAAAGTTTAAATGTTTCCCACGCAAAGGATTTATGCAGCCCTGGAACTTGACCCGTCCTGTGGTTCCAAGCTGGCAACGGCAACTTAACGGGAACCCTGGAAGCGGAACTTCTGAGCGAAAACTCTCGTTCGGTCGTCGTCGGTGGTTGTTGGTATTGCTCGAACATTCGCAAAAAACTGTTGAAAATACTTGGATAAAATACTTGTGTGACAAAATAGCAATTAAACAATTATTTCTGTTGTGTGAAGAGTGCTAAATAACGTGTGCAAAATGTATTTTTTGGCATTGCTTGCGTTCATCGGAAATGCCAAAGGTAAAAGAAATGGTCCAGTGGGGAAAACTAATGTGAAAAATTTTATACACACACACACTGACATCCAAACGAACATGCAAATTCAGCCCCATATCCTGACGATGCGAAAAAGGTTGAGCTTTTTAATCTAAAAATGTGACGGTTTAAAACGTGTAAACTCCTTTAGGGTGAATACAAGGTTTTTCAGCAAAATCAATTTCGATTGCTCGCATTGCTCCTTCAGCGATAATTGGAAATATGGTCCATGGCCACAGAGTTCACAATTTATGGGACACGGGGCACACACACACAGTTAGAGTCAGCACTCACCAATACCAACCCACATTCTGCGCTTCGTTTCGCTCTTTTTCTCAGCAGAGCAGAATCGGAGAGGATGAGAGAGAAAAGGGGCATATTGGTTTTTTGGGTGGGGAAATGGAAATGGCAATACGAAGGAAGTGGCCTGCAAAATTTAGCTTTGCTCCTGTATGTACATATGTATGTATATATACATACATGTGTGTCTGCTTTATGGTGGGCGGCTGTTGGGGGTGTGTATATGTGTTGGTGTTTATTTTTTTGCATGTATACTCGGCTTCTTTGTATGGGTGTGAACTGGGTGTGTATGTGACAGCGTGTATGTATTTATCACACACACCAACACACCAATTTCACTTGGAAACTCTCGAACGAACGGCAACATTTTTTTTGCGATATTTTTCCTTTTTTTTTTGTTGCGGGGGCGTAACGCACGCCTGTTTGCCATTTTCGTTCGTGCGTTTCCTGCCCAGAAATTCGCTTTCACCTCCTCCTCGCCCAGCCACTTCTAAGGTCCCCCGCTGCATACACATATCCCTATGTATGTATGAATGTGTATTGCTGTCAGTGTATGTGCATGTACATATATTTGTTTTTAATTTGAATTTCCTTGTGCTGTTTAGCATTTAAATGATGTCGAAAATGTTATGCGTTTGCATTTAATTTCATTCAAGTGATAAATATTGTGGCCTTTCCTTGCGTTTCTCTTTCTCATTTTCACTGATTTACCCCCCATGTCCCTCGATTGAGCGGAGGATTTACAGCACCTGCTGCACTTTGTCATTGCAGCTGTATGTGCTCCTTCTGTTTGTGTATGTGTGGTGGTTTGGTGGCGCAATTTTAAATCAGCAAAGGCAAAAGTTGGTCAAGTGTGCCAAAATAAAGAATTCAGCATCCAAGCATCGAGTGCGCGGTTATAGGTGCATGTTTGTGATGCTATCTCAAGTCCTGCATATTCCAGATCCTCTTACCAGTAATGATTTTAGCTACACACATACATATGTATATTTTTGCTAACTTAATAGCATACACTGCTGAATGCATAGAGAAATATATACAAATTGTTTATACAAAATTATAATTCATTTCAATGACGTTATAAATTATTAAAACTTTCATTAAAATGGCCCAGAAAAGTGTGCTATAAAATATTAAACAATTAATTACTCCCTCTAGTACGTCCTATTGAAATGCTTTCAAGCGCATTTTTCAGACAGAGACTTTCCAATTCTGTAGAAACACACTATATTTTAACAATTAAAACCATGAGCTTGAATTAATTTAAATTTCTTTGTCGCATCTGCAGATGGAAATGCGGTGAGCTCGAGCCTAGTGCCCGGTGGCCACTGCCGCGACTACAATGGGAAGCTGTACGAGACGGGCATGCACTACATGCCCGGACCCGACTCCTGCCGCCTGTGCACCTGCGATAGCGGACTTCCCAAGGCCTGCAAGATGGTGCTCTGCGAGGCGTTCAGCAAGTGCAAGTCTTTCCAGACCGTTGGCAGTGGCAATAATTGCTGCGAGGTAATCTGCCTGGACGACCAGTTCAGCGACGGGAGCACGGACTTTGGCATTTGACTGGTGGCCAGTGGCATCACGGCCACGCTCTCTCTTTCATTGCTCTTCTTCCTGGTCAATCGATTGCGGCAACGCAAGATGCGAGCGCGGGAGAATCGTCAGAATGCTGAGGATCAGCGCAGCATCGTGGGCAGCATTGGGTAAGTTTTCTTTCGAATCTGTTTTCAAGGAGTTGATCTGATGTTTGTTTTTCGCACTTCAGTTACATTGCCGGCAACATGGGCTACATGGAGGGAAATCTAAGCGCCATTGACTACTCTTATGGCGGCGCTGCCACCCACTATCCCTTGTGGAAGCCGCACTTCCCGCGAGGCGAAGCTCCGCCGCCGTATGAGGAAGCTGTGGCTATTTCACAAGCGGAAGCCCTGAGCGCACAATGCACGGTGAGCCTTCCAGCCAGCAGCTCCCAGAGAGCGGTGGCCACTGTCAGCCAGCAACAGCAGCAGGCGGTGGCTCAGGCCCAGGCCCAGGCGCAACAGCAGCAACAGATCCAGGCGCAGGTACAGGCCCACCAGCACCTTCAGCAGCACACGCTCCAACTGCACACACAGCCGCAGCAGCACCACCAGCCGTACACCCAACAGCTGGTAGCGCATCCGCATCCCCAGCACAGCCACCAGTTGGCCGCGGCCGCTCCAGTGCTGCCCCAATCGAATCAGTACACTCAGAGCACCACGAACTTGATTAACATCAATATCAACAGTGGCGGAGTAACTACTATAGCCACCGGGGAGAACCACCAGCCGCCTTACAGCTTGCAGAGTGAGCAGCAGCAACAGCAGCTTACCTTGGAACAGCACCATCAGCAGCAACAGCAGCAACATCTTATGCAGCCTCCGGTAAGCAGTGGATCTATTTGTCTGCAGGCCATGCCCAAGCCGCCGGTCTCTGCTGAATGCAGCTACAAGAACTGCCATCTCAACATCAGCGCCAGCGTGACCACAGCGGCGGCTAGTTCGAGTTCGGCTGCCTATTCGACGGGGCGAAGGACAACGCCTCGCGGATCACAGGAACTACTCCACCAGCTGCCCCAGCAGCAACAGTATCTCACCGTAGCCGACGTGGAAATCAATGCCAGCGCCAGTGCAGCTAGCTATCATTCCCTGCCAGCAACCAGTGGCGATCTTCAGGCCACGCCCACGCACGCCCAGGTGTTACAGCACCAGCAGCAGCAGCAACATCTGCTGGCGGCCATATCCTCTCCAGCAATAGAGCTCATGCAACCCCTGGAGATAGCTACAATCTCAGCTACACCAACGTCCAGCACAGCGGATTCGGTGACCCAGACAACACAAATGCCTCTGCACGCAACCTTAAAGAACAGCCAACCACAACAACAACAGCAGCAGCAGCAGCTCAGCAAGACCCCATCCAGTTCGCGCCGCTACCATCGTACGATTCCACGATATTTCGCTGTGGCAGATCCTTTGCAGGTGAAGCCAAAAACCAGCAACAGCTCCACATCCACATCGGAAGTGGCCGGAAAGCAGGCCAACAAGAAACCCATGTGCCAGTGCCCCATCCAGCACGTACCGATGTCCTACATGGGAAGCACTGCCAATGCCAATGCCTTTCTCAGTGGAGCTGGCAAGTTGTTTGCCACCACCTCAAGCAGCAGCAGCTCGACACCAACCTGCTCCCTGTCTCCGGGGGCGGCGACATCTGGCGGTGTCCGGCATGCGGCTACTTTGGCCTATGGACAACGAGCCAAATCTTCAACGAATCTGCAGCAGCATGCCCAAGACTTAATCACAGCAGCAGCGGGAGGAGGGACTATGAGGCGGAGTGGATGTGGCCATGAGCCAAAGATAGCCACAATCTCCAAGCAGGTGGGCGATGAGACCCACAGCCCACATGGCGGATCAGGTGGCGGGGTCAATGTATCAGCCATCATTCCACCACCTCCGATGCAGCATCCCGAAGAGGTTTCTGCCCCTCCCATTGTCCTGGGACGCGTTCAGAAGCGCTCATCCAGCAGCTCTGCGGAAAGAGGGCGGAGTACGAGTGGGGGGAGCGGTAGCGCTAATGGGGGACGCAGTGTCTCCAGCGGAGGCGGCGATTCCCTCTCCAGCGCCTACTTGAATCGAAAGGTGAGTTCGAAATGTAAGTAATCCCTTTGTGAGAGCTTGACATGGCGGGGAATGAGATCGCAGTCGAAATTGGAGCACAGCTACTACACATATTGGTTTCCGAAGATTATCTCTCTGGTTTCATTCCTCGATTTGAGTATTTATTGTCTTGTCCCGTGGCTAATCCAACGGTTTCTTTCAGGTTGATGCCTACTTGAGTTTGACGCAGAAACAGCAGCAACATTTCTATAACCAACAACAGCAGCAGCAGCATCATCATCAAGATCTAAGCAATCCGACTTTACCACCGAAACTCTACAAAAGCCTAACGAATTTAAAGAGCGCCACCGTGGTCACCACATCCTCCTCCTCCTCGTCCGCCAGCGGCAGCAACGCCGTGTCCACCATCTACACGCTGAGCAAACCGTCCTCCAGTGGTCAGCGCAAGGAGCAGACGCCAACGTTGACGCTGCCGCCGGCCAGTCCGGGCGCTGGATGCGGAGAGAAACTGGCCAGCGGGAAGATCAATTCGAGCACGTTCTATCCGCTGGCCAACCATGTCACGTACACACTGCCCAAGAACATAAGCGGGAAGGTATCCCTGAACAGCACCATCAACAGCGTGGTCAGCAAGGTGCCCTCAGTGATCAGCATTCCACCGGACAGCAGCTCGATTGGGCAGGGAGGAGCTTCGGCGAAAAGCACCACACTGCCAAAGATACTGCGCGTGAAGCGAGAAACTGCAGCAGGAACGGCCACAAGTCCGACGATTGCCCATTGCCAGATGCCAACGTATCCGTTGGCGCCAAAGAGCAACAGCAGCGGCGGCGGCAACGCGGGATCCAGCAAACGATCGCCAAACAAACAGTTACCCGTCTGCACCACATCGAAAAATTGCCTGAACCCCAAGGAGCACTTCCTGCCCAACGACACCAGCCTGGATGATGACTACTTAAGTGAGTGCGAGAACTGTAAGATAGCCCAGAGTGCCAAGTACTATTTGGATGCGGAAATGAACGGTGGTAGCTCTACGTCCTCGCACCAGGAGACGATGACCCTGCAGCGCAAGTCGCTGGAGGAAACTATGGAAGAGCCCCACGACAGCTACTACCGCAATTCGCACACACTGCCCAGTAATGCGAAGAAACATGGGTAAGTCCTAATATTCAATTCAAGAGTTCAAACAAAAAGTAATAAAACTCAAATTTCTCTTACAGTTCAGTGAGCAAAAACAACCGAGAGTCCTGGCAGTTCTCGACAATTCCCGCTGCCAGCTCATCGGAAGAGGATGTCAACGAATGAGATTTAAGCCATTTTCTTTAAGATGCCCGATCGATCCCATTCCCCGAAGCGCATCCTAAAGAAAACGCAGGCTCCAAAAACATCCTAATCCCATCCCAACCCCCGAAAGGCAAATCAATTTGAGTAGAGCGAAGTTAAAACTACTAATGGCTGCTGCAATGAAGGAGAGAATTCCTGTATATATATAACTTTAATATACTATAAATTATGGCATTAATTATGTGTGAGTAACCAATTGATTGTTCGATATTAGCCATGGCGAAATGCAACAACCCAAGAGCGGCATGTAAATCCCGCGTGTTTGTTATATGCACACCTGTATGTATATCTATGTATGTATGTAATTGAATTTGTATATTATGCGATAGACTAAACGAGGGAGAGTTAGGCCGTGGAAATAAATCAATTATAGCCCATGCATTATTAGCGGAACTGTTGAATATTTAGCATATATGTATATGAAATTGATAATTAGGATGTCAAGCCCAACTGCCATCTGCCATTTTGCCAATGTTAACTGTCAATAATTGTGTATGTATGTAATATCTAAAAAAAAACTTTTTATATACTATTTAGGTACTGACCAAAAGTCAAGGTATTCTTCCCCCTGCGGTTGCACCGATCATTGCACATAAAAACTTGTAGAATAAACCAATTGACATCTTCATATACTTAAATATATAGAGGAAGGAATAGAATACGTATTTGAATTGAAAGCTCATTCCGACATTGCATTCCATTCCATTCGCCCCGCTTTACAAATACCAATCTAAATTGTCATTTCTTTTCCAAAACTAACTCAAAATGAATGTACCATATTAAATTAAACTAAAATAAGTCAGTTTATAGGAGTAAGAAAAGAAATCGTTTTTCGAACATGCTAGGCGTAGGCGGTGTGAAGGTTTATAGACATTAGACGGTTTCTTGAACGATAACGAAGGACTTGCTATAGAATAACTTTCGTTTGCTTAATGACAGTCTAATGCCAATGATACGAGCACAATATATAAGAATATATATAAATGTATATGAAATACAGATAGAGGAGTATAGGGGTCTTCAAATGAGAGGCTCTTTACTGAAGAATGAATTGTCTGATTTAATCAATTTGCAAAAACTAGTCGATACTAAGCCAGGAGTTAAGCAAGCAATTAGTCAAAACCTAACTTGGACGAATGCCAAAATTACCCGAGAAGAAATTTCCCTGATTTTAGTCTTAGTTTTCTTATATATAGTATACTTTACTTCTCACATGCTCCAAGGACAAGGACAGGAACTTGGCAACTTGGTTTTGGTTCCGCTTTTGGTTGTAATCGATCTCAGACCTGATAAACTGTATTGTGTTCAACGGATGCTCAAAATAGCTGTAATACATACATTCTGATAAGTGTAAATGGTACAATTTGTTGCTTAAGTTCGTACTTACTGCATATTGTATGTTCAACGAAGACTTGCTGTTATCAAATGCTCAAAGCGTGTACTGACCACAACGCAATCGTGTCGCCCCGAAGAATCCGGGGAGTGTAGTTTAGCGAACAGAGAAAAATAAAAGTATTACAGAACTTACTCAATAGTATTAAATAAACAAAAATCAAACGTTTTTCAATATATACTTATTAGTCGAGTCGAGTCGTTTATCAAAATTTAGTTTCCAACTATTCAATGAACAGAAAACCAACAACATATGTACATCACGGCTAAGTACGAATTTTTATTCAATAAGCTACATATATATTTACTAATAATAAACGACGTCTCAAGAAAACCAAATATATTGAATTAACAATTATTAAGCAAAAAATAATTGGTAATGGTAGAATAATAATTGAAAACCATAAACGAAAAATAATAATTAATCTAGTGTGTGCAATATAGTTAAAACAAATTTACCAAAATCGAATAAAAACCAAACTCGTTTCAAACAACAGATTATTCAATACAATTCAAGTCGATATTGAGATTTGTACGGATAATTGCTTAAACAAACCAAAATATTACGAGTATCAATGTGTTAATTGAACAAAAGTCGTATTGTAACTATTTAAATTTAATTGCAACTAAAAACTGGAAAAATAAATTGGTCTATAATGAAAAACAATAAACCAGAGTGTGTTTGATCTGTTTTGTTTATGGATAATGGCCAAGTAAAGCAAACATTTCAATAAATTTCCATTCGCAGAGCAATTTGGGTTCTCTGTAATTTGAATTGATTCAGCTTATAATATCATCTCATTTAAGTTCCCGATTTTAATAGAAGTTTTCGTAGTCACTCGCCCATCCGGAAGTTTGGTTTTCATCCACGGTTTCTGCCAAGATTCCCAAAATAAGAAGTCAGTTCTTGAGGTTTTAATTGTAAAAAATGCAATACAATTTGTTACGTGTTTTTTTTTTGTTTCTTTCGTTTTTGTTTTGTATTTTTAAATCATAAAAACAATTTTACGATGTATCAGATGTTTTTTGCCTTTAGTTTATATAATATGTAAGGTATAACCTATTAGTTGTTGTTTTGTAATGCCTGATTTTGCTATTAATGCAAGAACACTCGCAAGCGGCGAAATTAGTGAATTCCTCTTTTATATTTATATACATACTCGACAACAAAATTAAAATAAATTAAGTTATGTATGTATTTTGTTTTTGTTTTGTTTCGGTTTGCTTGATCAACGGACACGGCGGTGGAAGGGAACGATGGAGACCTGGAGCTAGAGGACAAATAAGAGCAGAGGGCAAAAGAGGCCTAATAAAGATGATGCTGCTACTGCCGTCGCTGCTAAAAATAGAACCGTTCGGAAGATTCTAGCCTAGTTCTACTTCTTTGACGGCTGACTGTCCAATACGGGTGTGATTGTCTTGCCTCCAAAGATCTGTCCCCAACCGATTAGGCTGCAAGTAAAAATTTAAGTCATTTATGGGAATTACAATTTTAGAGGGATTGCTGACTCACCGCCAATGGTTCTCCACACGTCTGCTAAGGGCTATCTTTTCACCCTTTTCCGTACATACTGGCGTCGTTAGCACAATCTTGGCCAAATCGCCCTTGGTGGCCGAGATGCGACCGCCGGTGCTCAAGGATCCAATGTTCACCAGCAGGATCTCGTTCTTCTGCAGCTTCTCCACTCGCGCTCCCTTCTTGTCGCCATCGGTACGAACTCCCAGCAATCTGCGCAGCAGGTAGTACGAGATTTCCAGCTCCTGGTAGATGTCTGGCAGCTGGCCAACGGCACCCAGCACTTGGCCGACCAAACGATCCGCACGGCAAAGCGTCGGATCGATTTTGGTGCCCACACCAATCAGGCCACCGGGAACGGCATACTGCAGCTCGTTCTGCTCGGCGAAGAGCGAGACGATGCGCGAGAAGATCGGACGGCAGGTGATGTTGCCATCACTATCCTTAGTCACAACTCCCGGGCGCACTTCGATCTCCTGGCCAACCTTGAGCACACCGCTCAGGATCGAGCCTCCGGCTACGCCGCCCTTCAGGTCCGCTACTTCGCAGCCAGGCTTATTTACGTCAAAGGACCGAATAACAATCAGACGGGGCGGGGCATTGAAGTCACGCGGCGGCACAGGGATCTTGTTTACAATGTACTCGCAGAGCACATCAATATTGTACTTGAGCTGGGCAGAGATCGGGATGATCGGTGCGCCCTCAGCGACGGTGCCTTGAACGAATTTGGTGATCTCCTCGTACTGCTCCTTCGCCTGGCTCTCCTTGATCAGATCAATCTTGTTTTGCAAAATCAAAATCTGTTTCAGTTTCATAATCTCAATGGCAGCCAAATGCTCAGAGGTTTGCGGTTGTGGACAGGATTCATTGCCTAAGGAAGTAGAAAATTAGTATGTCGGCGTTTAAAAAAGATGTCAATGTTCATGTCACTCACCAGCAATGAGCAGCAGGGCGGCGTCCATTACAGCGGCGCCGTTCAACATGGTGGCCATGAGAATGTCGTGACCAGGGCAATCAACAAAGCTGACATGTCGCACCAATCTGAAGTTGCCGGAGCAGGCGGGACGGGTGCAGGGCAAGCTGTCATCTTTGCTCGATGCATCCGATACAAAGCTAGCCGGTCGCGGGCACTTGGGGTTGTCACACTTGTAGATTTTGGCATTGGCATAACCTAAAGACGAGACAAATGAAAATGGGGAAATGAGATTGCGATCAAGAGTCAAGACCTTAAAGGAAAATATGCGCTGATTAGAAGTAACTTTAAAGCAGTGTAGTTAGCGGTTACAAGCACAAGGAAAAAAAAACAACGGTAACAATGTAAATATTTTAAATTTTAAGCTCTGACGTAAGATTACCCTTAATTAAATGTATACCCTAAAAATAAGAAAATCGACCACTCAATTACCATAATATATATTTATTCAGAAACTGTAAGCTTGGTATTTATACACTTATTACGATACATAACTTCTTTGCATGGTGTCAGGGTAATAATCAAATTCTAAATTCAGTAAATAATAATGAAACGTCTTATACAAATAATTCGGATACTTCTTTGCATCTCGTTGCGTCCTAATTCAAACTTAACATTCGACGCAGTCCAACACAATAATCTCCAATTACATGTGGTGCCAAAGGTAAAAAATAAATACATTTAACATGTCAATCTATTCTTTGTAATGTAAAAACCTTTCTGAATCCAACAACTAAAAGAAGTTTCAAAGATATATATAAAAATAAAATACAATATGGCGGGGCAGTGCACAATCTATGGATAAGTATTTAAGGAATTTTGAGTCTCATCCTTAAAAAAGAACCTTCCGGCAATTGTCCGCTCCACAGCGACACTCGACGCGCGCAGCCGTCGATAGGTTCTCATACGGCACGTCTTCGTTGTCCGCTCGAATGTAGTCGAAGCTCAGCTCCTCGCCAGCTCGAATCTGACGCAAGGTGAAAAATACAAGGTGGGGCAGGGCCACATTTAAGTGTTCAATCCAGCACGGAAACACCGCCAGATTAGGATCGCATGAGTGGTTGATAAAGTGCGAGATATTGCCATAATTGGCAGCATCGATGGTAAATTCGCTCTCCTGGGCCGTATTGTAGTCGAGGTCGAACAGATAGGTCCTGCCCTTGTCATCGTACGCCTTTCCACGCTCGTTGGCCTCGTCGCTGGTAATGATCTCTCCGATGTACTCGCACACAAACTCCCCCTTGCGCAGTGCGACCGGTGTGCGCACCCCCCAGCCGCTACCGTTGCTTGTCTTGAACAGAACCAGCGGATGTTGGCGACCGTGCTGCACCACGCGGTTGGAGCAGCTGGGGCCACAGGAGCACCGGCTATTGCATTCGAAAATTGCGCTGCCAGGACGAAGACGCAGGCGCCGCGTGATTCGATCATAGGCGAATAGCTCGCTGGCCATGCGGGCACAGCACTTTGTGGAAGCAGTGCACTCTTCCGCACCGTCTTCGCTTTTGCATTTGCAGCCAAGAACTGACGGTTCCGGCTTGGGCACACCCTCGCCAATTATATTGTTTCGAATGTATACGAAACTACTGTCTATGCTCTCCAGGTCTACCATGTTCTCAACGCGTATTGGTGGCGATGACCCCTCCACGGAGTTCATGATGTTCTCAAAGAGGGCGAGGTCCACAATCTGCTGCCGGCGCACAAGTTTCGCCCGCTTGATATGCATACTGCGCAGGGCTCGCTCTACGATTACACCCCGATCCCGCTGGCTTCGACTGCTGGCTGCCCGGTATTGGGCCAGGAGTATAAGATCAATCTGCAACTTTAGTGGCTCAAAGGCTTCAACCTCGGCCACAGATACGTTCTCCATCGGCGGTATGGCCTTCAGATTTGCCTCAAGTTCGCTGGTTACAACGGCTATGTACTTCTCGAAGAGCTGCATTTGGCGTTCCACAAACTCCTCCATTTTGGCACAGTCGGCTAAATTGTCGAAACTCTCCCATGTATTCTTGTTGGCGGCATAGCCCAGCCATTTGACAAAGAAAACGGGCTGCAGCTGGACCACCTCAACGCACTCAATGCGCTCGACAATGTACTCGCCCTTAGGCGGTTTTTTAATCATTAATCCCTCGTTATTTTTTGAACGCTTGTAACTGGGGGCGGTTGGTGAGTTCACGTCACTGCTTCGTCGTCGCTTCAGATCGGAAGATCCTTTCAGTGCAAATTGGGTCATGTCATGCTCGTCGCAGCCCAGGGCACTGCCATAGCCGCTGCTGCTCCGCCTGCTAGTGCGTCTTTGCAGGCTGGTAGCAGTAGTGGTATTCGTTGCCGGCGGTGGAGCCGGCATGGAGCTGCGCAAGCTGCGCCTGTTGTGCCGCTTTTCGGCAAGATGGCGAATGCGATGGAACTGTTTAATCTCATATTGCCGTCGCTGCTGCTTGGAGTTCAAAAGTATTTCGATTTTCTTTTCGCTTAAGCGTTCTGCAAATGACAATGTTTGGACATTTTTGGATTGTGGGTGGTGGGTGTGGTGTGGTTTTGTGGACGCGTCGCAACCGAAGCAAACGAAAAACACCGTAAGAAAATGTGGGGAAAAAAGAAGAAAAAGATTTGGCAATTAATTAAATTGCTGGATTATCAGTAGTATTAATCAAAATAACAATCGGTTCAAGACTAAGAATACAGGAAAGAAAGAGATTCTTAATAAAAATGATTTTATTTTAATTTTTTACTAAGGCGACGACACACCTTGCGAGGCAAGGCAACGCGTATTAATCCAGCAATTTAAGTAAATAACATACACGAAAGTAAGAGTAAACAATACAAAATAGATACAAAATCATTCGCAGAACGCCTTTTACACCCGGTAACTCGATCGAAAGCAACGACAGATACATACATATGTACATATATCAGAGGAGAGCTCCTCCGTTGGTTACGCGGTGTGCCGTCGTCGGTACAGGGTTATGATCAGGATGTTCTTAAGATTAGGAGGGAGCCTTACTGGAAAATGGGATCAGAATGGAGGGAGGTAAAGCTTCCTTCGGCTAGCCGAAGAAGTGTGGGATGTTATACATAAGTTTATTCTAGGCTCAAAGGCTGCGCAACTACGGGATTAGAGGCATTTGCATGAGTAGGACAGAGAAATATAAATCTAACTTAGACTAGGAGGATCACATCTAATTATTTTGCTGCGTCCACTTACCGAGCTTAATTGTAATGTTGCGCTCCAGCTCGTTTTTAAAGCGCACCGTCTGCACGCCGGAGATGGCTTTCACCACCGTCGATTTGCCGTGCGCTACATGACCGATAGTGCCAATGTTGATGGTCGCCTGACGCGAAATCACCTCCGGGGAGAGGGGTGTAAGTTTGCTGATTTCCTGCAACGAAACAAAGTAAACACAGTTAGATGTTAAAGCCGGTAAGTATTTAATTTCAAGCAGTAGTTATTACCACCCCCAAACCTCCCGAGAAATCGCGTCGCCTCAGATGCATGACTGGCGCGAGTGTGCGTGTGTGTGTGTATAACCGTGAACTTTGAGGTTAGAATATCGGTTGAATTGCATCAGCTAAATAGATGGCAACAGTTGAGACTCTTCGCCGAAACTGACTCGCTTGCCACAGTGAACATCTTGCCTAAGTACACATACGGTGCGTCAGGCTGACAGAAAAACCTGGGGAAAAACGCCCAGGCGAAAATCTAGCGCCACGTGCTGCATTTTGCGTGTTTCCCTCGGCCCCGGCTGAGTGACAACAAAAGGCTGTGGGCCATTGCAAAGCAGACTGGGATGTTTGAAAGGCAGTGATATTTCAGGGTCTGAAGACCTCCCGGGACCATCTGGGCCCGTCCTTGCTTCCTGCGAACCGCCGTTTTCCTGGGAAGCGGCACAAATATGACGACGCGTACACTTTCACACACGAAAAAGAGGCGGCGTCTACCGAGTGCCTTTCCAGCTGCTTACCAAGTTGCTGAGGTCCTGCTTCTGCAAGTTTCGGTTTACACCGATCTGGGCTTCAGCCGTGGCCATGTTGCTGATGTTTTTCAAAACGATGTGTATACAAAATTATAAAATTAATTTTCAGCTATTACAGCTCGGCATCAAATGTTGTCCGCGCGTGTTGTAAAGGACCGAAATACCAGTGTTGCGCTGTGCCGTCTACCATCGATTGGACGCTAATCGACAGCGACCATCGCCCACCACCACTAGATGGTGGTTGCTATTGACATACTCTCATCTCTACAGCCGCAGCGCAAGTTAAGGTCCGCTTCGCTTCTGCTCAACTGTACCGCCGTTATTTGGCAAATTTCCCGCAAATTACGACAGCAATCACACCGGAAAAGCGAGCAGAATGTCGAGCGTGCCCAAGCGAGCCAAGCTGGACGGAGCCCCCGCTGATGGGATCACATCCGCCGGCAACAACGAGGAGGAGTCGGAGGCTCTGGAGCAGATCGATGGGGTGCAGAATGAGATCGACGCGCTGAACGAGAAGGCCAGCGAGGAGATCCTCAAGGTGGAGCAGAAGTACAATAAGCTGCGCAAACCCTGCTACGAGAAGCGCAGCGAGTTGGTTAAAAAGATCTCCAACTTCTGGGTTACTTCGGTAAGTTCCTGTCGGCCATGATTTGCATTTGTGCAACTTGGCCGTAACGTGTGTCTATTGGTTCGGTGATTAAGCTGCCCGCCAATGATGCAGCACGGTGGGCGTGAAAATGTAATTGATTTCGTCCCCATAGAACAAGTACATGAAATTTTCTCTATTCGAGGAATTTTTTTCTTGTTCATCTTTGACTGCGAAGCCGCCGGCATCCCGCCTCCCCGCTTTTTCCCCCGTGAGAACGTACGGGTTATCGATAGCCGTCTGGCTGGTCGCTAGGAAAATACAGAAATTTTCTAACGGTTTTGCAAGTCCCAAGCGGCAAAAAGTGATAATAAATATACCCAATTTCCGTCCTCGCGACAAAATCGGCATAAATTTTAGTACTTCCTCCTCCTGGATGACGTGCACCTTTGTTATCGATTCACATGCAAATCGCGTCTCCACATCCCCGTGCTAATCCGATTCTTATTTTTTTTTGCAGTTCATCAACCACCCGCAAGTGTCCGGTATTCTAGACGAAGAGGAGGAGGAATGCCTGCACTCACTAAAGAAACTGGAGGTGGAGGAGTTCGAGGACATCAAATCGGGATACCGTATCAACTTCCACTTTGATGAAAATCCTTATTTTGAGAACAAGGTGCTAACCAAGGAGTTCCACTTGAATTCCGCTGGTATGTACACCAGAAGCGCCCTGCCAAATATATTACTCACCCTCGTACATTTCTTTGCAGCAGCGGCTGCCGAGAACGGGGAATGGCCGGCGTCCACCAGCACTCCAATCAAGTGGAAGGAGGGCAAGAACCTGCTCAAACAGCTGCTGACGAAGCCCTACGGCAACAAGAAGAAGCGGAACTCGGAGTACAAGACCTTCTTCGATTGGTTCTCGGATAACACCGATCCCGTCAACGACGAGATCGCAGAACTGATAAAGGACGACCTTTGGCCAAATCCACTGCAGTATTATCTGGTACCTGATATTGAGGTGGAGCCCGAGGAAGAGGAGGAAAACGATGACAATGAGGAGGATGGATTCGATGACGAGGACGGTGAGGATGGCGAGGGCGAGGAAGAAGAAGACGGAGAGGAAGACGGTACGAGACCACATAAAGTTTTAAGAAAACATTTGTCTAATAGCAAATTATTTTCCAGATGACAAGTAAACTGCGATGAAGCATACAATTTCAATTCTATCCCAATCGAAAGACCCAAGTGTTTCCCAGCCACCAGCAACTATAGTTTCCCGTGTGGTTATGCCGACTTTACATATTCGCAACCATTTCAGACAGTTTAGGTTTTTAAGTAAAGTTTTTGAACTACAAATAAAAAAGACGTGAATCCGAATCTCCAAAATAATGGTTTTGAATGAACTAATTTTTCTGGTCTAGATATTTTAAATTTAGGTTGTTGCGCAGTCTAATTAAACCTTTTGGTCGAATAAATATATCTTGCAAAATTTATTTAAAACCAAAAATTGATATTTTTAATAATCGATAAGTTTAGGTCAGCCTTGGCTGACACTCTTCGTACTGACTGACAGCAGCCCTGGTGCAAGTATCGAAGTGTAACGGAACCCTGGTCACAGCTGCGATTTTTAGCTGAAAAATTCTCGGGATAAACGATGGCCTCCGTTAACAAATTGGCAATTTTGGTAGGTTTTCGAAGAATTCCTTGGGAAAAGTGGGTTATCCTCAGTGAACTGAATCCCTTTTGGGAATGGCCGTGTCTAAAACCAGCGTGAGGATGGACGGACATTGCATACTCCATTATCTAACGCGCTTTTCTTGGTTATGTAATTTTTGGCCACTGTAACCCACAAACCAAGGACTGTTTTGGTTTATTGAATTGAAGAATGCTCTAATAAGTAATTATTCACAACTCCCGCAGAGCCGCACCCTCAGCTCCGCCGCCGCCTCAGCTCCGGTGAAGCCCCCAGTGCAGGTGTTTGGCTTGGAGGGTCGCTATGCCACCGCCTTGTACTCGGCCGCTTCGAAACTGAGCCAGTTGGATCAAGTGGAGAAGGACTTGACTGCTCTGCAGGCCACCATCAAGGGCGACAAGAAGCTGCGCGAGTATGTGACCAGCCCCATCATCAACAAGAAGGTCATGGCTACCGCCCTGAAGGAGGCTTCGGAGAAGCTGCGTTTCGCCCCGGCCACCGCCAACCTGCTGGGTCTGTTGGCCGACAACGGACGCTTGAAGAAGCTGGACACCGTAATTAACGCCTATAGGACCATCATGGCCGCTCATCGCGGTGAGGTCGTTTGCGAAGTCGTGTCCGCCAAACCCCTGGATGCCTCCCAGAGCAAGCAGCTGGAGGGTGCACTCAAGGTAGCTAATTTTGATTAAAATACTCTTTGGCTTTCTGTTTCATGGCTCCTTTGCTTATTTTCCAGTCCTTCCTGAAGGGCAACCAGTCGCTGAAGATCACCTCTCGCGTGGACCCCAGCATCATTGGTGGCTTGATCGTTTCCATTGGCGACAAGTACGTCGATATGAGCATTGCCAGCAAGGTGAAGCTGTACACCGATGTCATTCAGTCTGCCGCCTAGACCTCTAAGGATTAGCTCTTGATATTTAGATGCTTCAAACTAAAAGTTTGGAATTGGAATTCAAGCGGTAATTGCGAATAAACCACTCCTCACACCCTTAAAACAAAAAAACAAAAAAAAAAAAAAAAAAAACAATTGAAAAGTATATTGCTATTCTTTTTTAGTTGTTTCAGCCTGCATTTCTTGGGACTGCAGCTCTGCCATCCTTGCCTGGATGGTCTGCTGCAGCTGGTTGTGTTGCTGCAGCAGATTCTCCAATTCATTGATGCGAGATCTCTGCAGTTCCAAAACTTTGTTATAGTTGGCTGCGTATGGCGAGTTGATCCAGTTGTCACCAAGTTGTCCGGATAGAATCCCTTGGCTCATACAATTTATTCCTTCCAAAAATTTTACTTCGTTCTGACTTTGCCCCTGGTTAATTTCGCCTTCAGGACTGCATCCATCCATCGAATCGTCTTCGAGGACCAGAACATTGGCTTCGTCCTGTTTGCCCTTGGCATTCGCAGGTGAGGTGGCAGCCCGACACAATCGGTAACAGGGCTTGTCGACATCCGGGAAAACAGCCCGTTCATTGCAATCTGCTAGGTCAGACTCCAGTACGCAGATCTCTGGGTTAGGGCCTTCATATTTATTATGCCGGGGACCGTTCATAAGTAGCACATTGACGGCATTGGCGGAATATTTTTGTTCCTCACAGCAACATGTAAAGTTAGGCGGCATATTTATATTTCTGGTGCTTGAGAAGCAGTTGGAAGTGCTGTCATATTTCGTCGCTAAATTAGTTGATCGCTGGCTGGAACGGCTTCTGGCCTTGCCGCAGTCGGATTTCGAGATTGAGATGGCTTTTGCTGACTGGCTCACGGCCGCTGAAGAAGCCTTAGATTGCAGGTTTTTCTGGGAACATTGCACCTCTTGATCCTGGGAACATTGCACCTCTTGATCCTTCAACTGGCATTTGCAGTATGTCTGCACGCACTTACTCTTTACTTCCGGCAGCCTTTCATGGTGACTGTCACATGTCGTGCAGCTACATTGATCGACGGTGGTGTTTGGTGAGCTAATGAAATGTTCATCACTCTGAAACTGTTGTAGATTATACATGAAAAAGGGCCGTTGATCAGAGGATGTGGTGGAATTTTGCTGGCACTGAATTTGGGTGTCATCTTCCGTTCTTTGAGGACTGTTGGAGTAGCACTGTTGCGAACAGCATTTACAGCTAAAAGCATCTGGCGCGGAATTGGGACACCACACCAAAGGACACGGGGATTGTTCTGGAACAGCGGTGGAATTCTTAAGTATTGGATATTTTATGTAGGCGAAAAGTTTCGGCACAGTTTGTTTGCTGGCCTTCAAGATCCGTGGCAGAGAAGTGCCGGTTTTTGACCCAGTTGGTTGTTGAGGATGACGGTTCTTCCGCATTTGAGAATATAGATTTCCCTGAAGCATGGCACCCCGACAACGATGGAGTTCAATATTGCTTCTGTCCCCGTTGCTACTTTTCTGTGGTATCGGCTCCACACTCTGTTTGTTTTGCATTTGCATCCTTTCATTTGTATTCGTATCGGTGGGATAGGACCAACAGTCTTGTGGTACATCTGATTTGCACCGACCCGCGTCCGTGGAGCTCCACTTGATACAAGATTTCTTGCGTTGCTGTGAAATCTTTCCGCCTGCACTTCTCAGCGAACAAACAGCGTCAGGATCCGATCCACATTCCTGGTCCGTGTCCAAGTGCAAGGCACAAACACAGCCGTGCTGGCACAAGGATTCCGTGTCTACGTCGTAGCTGCGGAGATTTGCCTGATTTTCCCATTGTCGCGCCTCCCTCATGTTGCGCGGATAGACACATTGTTTCTCTGGCGTCTGGCCACAGATAATGCAACGACGTTGCATTTTCACAAACGGACACCAACTACATAAACGGTCGAATTTTGAATTTTGATTCCTGGAACTCACAATATAGATAACATTTATCGGAATGGTTTCTATGTTTGGCGTTGCCAAACTTTCCCATTTATGTTGGTATTTTATATATTTACTGCTTGATAAAGATGGACAACAGTCGATGACATTATCGATAGAATCGCTGTTGAAATCGATTTTTTAGCATCTCAAATTAGCTGTTCCGGATTTTGGTCTGAATATCCCATCGTCCCGTTTAGTTTAAAAATAGTAAATGCAACGAACTTTAAGCTTGGCAGCTTGACAATGAGTTTAGCAATCGAACCTTTCGCCATGAACGCCACCATTTCGGCTGCCACGGATCGTGGTGACGAGGAGAAGGTTTTGGCAATGCTGGTACTCGGACTGGGCAGCCTTTTGTCGGGCATGTTGCCCGCGTTCATATCGGAGCGGAATCGACAGAGGTTTCCCCTGACCACCTCAATACTCCTGTGCTATGGAGCAGGAATCCTGCTGGCCACTGCGCTGGTTCACATTCTGCCAGAGGTGAGTTTTTGGCTTTCATTTAGGGAGTCCGAGTAATATGGTGATACTGATATCTGATACTGCAACAGGTACGCGAACAAATGGACTCGAAATTTGCTGAGGTAGCCATGTGTGGCGGCTTTTTCGTAATCTACTTCATCGACGAGTTTATCCACTACTTCTTTGGCGAGGCCATTCAGCACACTCATTCCCATACCGAACCCACTCCGGAGCAAGAGCCGATTAGGCAGAGCAACGGCTATGGCGCTGTGGGTGAGCGGGCACCCTTGCTATCAGCGGAGCCAACGTCACATGCATCCCACTCACAGTAGGTCGCCGATTGTCGTTCATTACCCATTCCCCAATTGATTGTTTAATGTTTTGCTTTCGATCAGCGTTCATGACCAAGATCACCCGTACAGCGCATCCGGGTGTGATGACGCCAGCGTTGAGGACGCCAATGCCCGCATATGCCACACCAGCCACACAGAGCCTTGTGTCCAATCGATGACTGGCACGCTGGGCCTTTTTGTGGCCCTGTCTCTGCACTCCGCCATCGAAGGGCTGGCGATTGGGGTCCAGAACTCATCCACTAAGGTTGTTGCCTTGACATGGTTATTCACTAGACATAAAGCGCGCGCAATCTTGTGCAAATATTGGAGCAGAGAAGCGCGCAGGCTTAGTCTAATAATATAGATAACCGGAATCTTATTTGTCTCGCTTTAGGTTCTATTTCTGCTTGGTGCCGTCGCATGCCACAAGTTTGTGATGGGCTTCTGTTTGGGTCTGGAGTTCCGATCCAATCCGCGGACGAGTTTTCGCGCCCAGTTGGTTGGCATCTCGGTGTTCGCTGTGGGAGCTGTCATGGGAATCGGCCTAGGCATGCTTATCGTGGATGTTCCCTCCGCTTGGTCCACTAAAACGCTGCCTATTATCCAAGCGCTGGCGGGCGGCACTCTCTTTTACGTCACCGTCTGCGAAGTGATACCGCGGGAGAAGGCGCGCTGGCATTCTAATCCAACGAGGCGCTGGGCGGGGTTTGCCCAGTTTGCGACTGTCGTGGCCGGATTTGCGACCATGTGCATTATAAACTTTTATCTGTCTGGTACTTGACATACAATTTTCGCTTTTTTTTGCTGTTCTAATTATCTGACACGTTTCCAGATGACGAGTAGGAAGGAGTTCTCATAGACGGGATTCTTGTGCTGTGACCGAATGTTGTACCTCTGTATTTTTAAAGGATATACTTTTATGGATTTGGCAGCTGTTAAATGTTCAACATTAGGATAAGACCACATTCCCTGTTTAATTTTTACGAATCTTCATTTAGCATATAGTATTATAATCTGTTGATAAGGGTTTATGGTAATTGCCTAAAAATAGTAAGTAAAAAATCATTAAATTCACACAATAGTCTTTTTCTAAATTTATATTTTTTGCTTTCTTCAGAGTGTGTATTTGTAATGGATTTTGTTTTATTATTTTATATATAATATATCTTACATGCTACAGGTCGGTAATCAAAAAATGGGCATCATTTTTGTTTCTTTAATGTCACTAAATATTACAATTGTAAAACATCATCATTTACTTAATAAACCGCATTTACTTTATTCTTTTGTTTTAAACCAATTAAAACAACATCCATGTAACTACATACAACTACTAATTTGTATGTTTCTGGTATATATGTATACTAAATATGCATATATGTATTTATATGGTGTTTTCCTATATGTAAAATGTTGGTTTGTTGCTCCTCTGGTGGTGGTGGTGTGGTGTTTGGGATGAATTAAACTGACACTCATAAATAGCGCAATGCTGGGTGGTATTGGTCTCAGATCATGCATTCAAAGTGACGACTTCTCCAAGATTTACGAATATTGATGGGATGGGAAGGGGACGTCGGATTTACAATTACGTGAGATGTGCAGATTAGATCTTATACACTTAAGCCTGTGCATATGCGTATTTTATCCTCCACTCGATCCTCGTTAACAATTTAATTTACAATAGAAACCGAAAATTCATGCTGATCTGCGTCTGCACTCAATCGCCGAACTTAGAACATAAATAAATCTAGTAATTATAGCTCCTCCTTCGCTGCCGCACTAACCCCATTCTCATCCTCCTCCTCCTCGTCGTCTCCCCATTCGCTAATGAGACTCTTGACCTTGTCCGCCCCACTGGCTTCTTCAGCGGCAGGCGCCGCTCCCTCAGTATCTGTTACTGTCGTAGAGACTAGTGCCACCTTGTCTGCGCTTGCTACATCATCGGATTTGTTTGGCTTATCCTCCACACTATCCTTTTTCTCCGTTGCCTTGGAACCTTCTTCGCTCTTGGCTGCCTTTTTGTCCAGTTTTGGTCCCTCACTATCGGCTGGATGATCGGTATCAGATTCCTGATCCTCTTCTTCCGTCACTGCTGTTGTAGCAGTGGACGGCACTGCCGCTGCTGTCTTCTCAGGCTGAGCCCCATTCTTTCCATCTACCTCCTCCTCCTGAGGCTTTTCGGACTCGGCTATCAATTCATCAAGTAGTTCCTTCCGAATAGTCTCCGCCTCCATGTGAACATCATCATCGCCTTCAGCGGTAGCGGCAGCTTCGCTTGATTCCGCCTCAACAACGTCGGCTTCGGTTTCGGGCTCTACTGTGGTCGGATCCTCCTTGATAAATTCCTCTTCTTCAGCATCGATTTCAGACTCTTTCTTGATTTTAACGGACTCTTCAGCTGGTTTCTTATCTTTTTTGGTCACTTGTTCATCGACTTCCATTTTCTCGGATTGACTATTTATTCTGGCGGCCGAATCTATCGCTTCATCGACAGATTCCTCGGTAGCCTTTGTTGCAGGTGGATCTTCGGGGCCCTTATGAAGAGATTTTAGGGCCAAATCGATGTCGTCTTCTTCTTCCTCGTGGATTTCACCACCGGTTGTTGGCTCTGACTGTTTGGCGGCAAGTTCACTTTCCAGCTCTGTTGTAGCGGGCCTGTCATCGGCTTCTTCATCGTTCTCATCCTCGGTCCAGTCACCCGTTAGCTCTTTAAGCTTTTCACTAATGTCATCGCGAGACTTTACCGATTTTGGCTGTAAATTGAATATATTTACAAAGTCAATTTTAACACGACTATGTGATGCAACTTACCTCCTTATTGCTCTGCTCCTCGGATTCGGCAATTAAATTTTCGGCCCATTCCAGATTATCCATGGACTCCTTGCTCTCATCGGCGATACTCTTCTTGTTACTCTCCACAGAGTCGGCGGCAGCAAGCTCACTGTAAATTTGACTGTCGTCGTACTCTTCTTCGGTGCCAGCCAGCGATTTGGCATCAGTATCCAGCTTAGCGGTCTCTGCCTCCGGCTCACTGAGCACCATCACCACACCGCCGGCGGCTGCGCCTGCTTGTTGCTGATTGAGCTGCGATAGAATTTCGTTGCGCTGCTCTTCCGTGAGCTCAACCTCATTGCCATCAGCGCCCACGAACTTCACCTCTTGGTGCTGCACCTGATCATGCTCCTGCTCCGACTCTTCCTGCAGCTGGTGTTCTTCGGTGGATTGCTGCACTGCAATGGCACTAGTGGCTGGCGGCAGACTGATGTTTGAAAGAATGCGAACTTTGCCAGTCTGGTCTGATTCTTGTTCCTCCTCGCCTTCCGCCTCATCCTCCTCGTCCTGTGAGCCAAGGAATTCCTCATCGGTCTCATCAATTATGCCATCTTCTAGGGCCTGCTCCTTGTGGTAGCTCTTCATGTGCCTGTACAGCTGAAGTTCCTGCTCGAATACCTTGTTGCAATATATGCACTGCTGCTTATTTTCGTCTGTGTGCGCCTCATTGATGTGCACCTCAAGATCGCTCTTGGTTAGATACGACTGGTTGCACAGTGCGCACTCGGCGAAGGTGTACAGCTGCGATTTGACCTGATGCTCCGTGTACATGTGGAAGTGAAGTGCCCGGTTGTTGTTCGACCGCCAACCGCAGTGTTCGCAGAGCGCAGGATCAATGGTCTCCTTGTGCGTATTGATTAGATGGCGTCGGAATCCTCGATACGACGGAATGCTGATGGGACGTCCATTGACACCACATCTCAGGCAAAGCCACGGACCTAGAAGCAAAATTATTATAATTAATTGTAAAACGCAAGAGGCATACCTATAAAGGGGTTTGCCTTAATTTACCATCACTCACCAGTAGTATTTTCAGCTCCTTGGGCAATTAAGGCGTGCATTGTCTTGCTGTCGATGCGTCGCTTCTGTTGCGAGGCTCCAGCTTGGTTCGTCGCTGCTGCCTGGGAACCACCTGAAGACTGCGCGTTCGTGTTCGTCTTCTGCTGAGAACTAGCGGCCCTCTGCTGGGCAGTGATCAGCGGTGTGGCCTTGTCTGCCTTAAACGACACATGCAGTTTCTTATGCGGCGATGTCGATGCAGATTGTTGATTCGAGGCGTTTTGTACCGGGGATCCGCGTTTAATTTGCGCTGGAGCCTTCTCAGCGGTAGTGGCTGGTGTATTGGGCATTATCTTCAGCTTGATGTTCTTGTGACCCTTGACAATATGTGGGTACTGTCGGAGCACTTCAGCAATGATCTTGGTGTGATTCAGCTTGGCATTCGAAGAATCCTTCACTATTATCGTCGGCGTCTGGCTGGGTGAGTCCTGCTTTAGGATTATTGTGGTAGAGCCGTGCTCCAGCTGGGTCTGTGTGCCCTGCGGCGATGCTGGCAACTGCTGCTGCTTGGACGTAGATGGCTGTGGTGGCATATCGTCGTCGTCATCGTCTCCGGCATGGACATCGTCGTAGAGCATGCCGCTGTCGTACTCGGGATCGTGATCCCCGAACTCTGCGGCTATTTGTTTGCGCATCCGCTGTTGTTCTGCAAACTCCTTGACCTCCTCCAAACTAGGCTTCTTCGATGGCGGTGATAGAAGGCTGGTCTGAGCTGGTCGCTTATTGTTGTTGTATCCCTTGCGCAACTGTTCGAACGGAGAGGTGGTCTCCTGCTTAATGACGGTGTTCACACTCCGTATCATTGTGTTGCCGATAGATCCTCGCTGAGTGTTGGGTCGCAGAGGGGTGGGCGTTCCAACACTGGTCACCCCACGGCCCTGTGGCGATGTTCCCAAAACGCGCTGCTGTGGAGTTGCGGAATTGGTTTGTCCAACGACGCGCCGGCGGATGCCCTTTGGACTGGGCGGCTACAAAATGACACAAAAATGTATGTAAGTAACTGATGACAAGAGTATCAATTGCTAGAATTACCCTTTGCTGGCGATTCACGTTCTCCATGGTCCGACGATGCGCCTCAAGAAGCTTCAGAAGAACGGTCATATTCATTTCCTTAGCCGTGCGCAACAGCTTGCCGTACATCTTCAACTCAAACTCAAGCGTGCCGGTGTACATGAAGTTGACGATGGGCACAACCACGTCGGCCTGGAACTCATTGGGCATGATGAGGGCATCGTCGACGATCTCGCACGTCTGCTCCAGCACATTGAAGTAGTCTGTGCAGGCGCTGAGCACTAGGCGGTGCACCTTTAGCTGTGAATTGTCGCGAAACTGGAGCGTCAGATCGCAGTAGTCCGTCTTATTGAAGAAGTTCTGCAACTTCTGCAGGAAGAAGACGCCCCAGTTATCCACCTTCACTGATTTAACTTCGCCCATCTCGCCGATGCTGCTTTGTCCTGTATCCTGTGGCCTTGGCAAGTTTTTGTTTTCTTTCGCGCGCCCTCCCCGTTGTTTTGCTTGCTCTGGCTTGGTGGCGCAACTGTACTCCGCAGGGGCGAGGAAAGCAAGAGTTAGCGGATGGGAAATGCGAATTAGGACACGCCGAAGGCACCAAGGAGTGGCCGGGAAAGAAGCAAAACAAAAACAATTAGAATTAGTGAATTTGAGAACGTTACGTTTAAATGCACAGCGCTTCAATTGATGTTCGGTTATTTTTCCTTACGGCCACGGCGCGCAATGCAGCTCACATATATCGATATACGCGTGTACGTGTGCCCGAGTTGCTATTGCAAGCGTATGTGTGGGTGCGTTTTGCGCGTCGCCAGGCTTTCTTTAATTATTCTATAGCCACGGCTAATCGCAAAATAGCCAAGAATGATTCTAGTTCACGTTTATTGTCCAAGCATCATTTGGTTAGATGCATCTTCGCTGTCTTTTTTGGCGCCTCCCCACTTCACACAATAATGCGTTTTTCGGAGGCTCACAATTTCCAACACCGCCTCAGTTTTTGGTAATCTCCGCGATAAATGCATTTCAGCGTTAACCATCCGGAGTTTACACAATTAATACATACGTTTACTCGTATTTCACTCTACTTTTGCCGGAAAAAATTTATTTAATTCTTTCTCCAGATTCAGGCAGCCATGTTCTTTTCCAATCATCGTTTGCGAGACAGAGTTGTGTGGAGGGTTATCGATAGGCATCCGATTGCTGACCCGACGCTGTTAAGGTGACGCACGGCTGGGAACCGTTAACTCAGATGTGAAATTTAAAATTTAACTGAAAATTAAATTAACGGCTATTATAAAAGCAATGCAATCGTACCGCATAAAAGTCTAGATTTTGATTATACTACAGACTTTTTATAAACACTTGGCCAATAAATTAATTTACTCTTGACGCCATGGCTTCAATTAGTGACGTCACAATGCAACCAAAATAACACAAATAACGGGTTGGCAGCTCTGTCACCACGAGATTCTGAAAACAAAAAGTTGTCTTCCTTTAGTTTTCAGCATTTCCTGAATTTACCGATCAAAATGAGTGGCCGGAATAGAGGCAAAGGAAAGAGAGGCGGAGGACCTTACCGCAATGTCAAGACGAATCACAATTGCGCCCGTAGCTTCGCCCAGCAGGCCAACGAACTGGCTAGTAGCAGCGAAGGCGACAGTTCGGATTCGGAATCCTCTGGAGCTGGTGGCAGGGATGATCTCGGTCAGCCGCCTGAGTTTGCCGTGGCTATGTGGGACCTTAACCACTGCGATCCCAAGAAGTGCTCGGGCAGAAAGTTAGCCCGTCTGGGTTTGATCTCCAATCTCCGCCTGGGACAAAAGTTTCCCGGCCTTGTACTGTCTCCCGTTGGTCAGCTGTGCGTCAGTCCGCTGGATCGGGAGGTTGTGGCCTCCTCTGGCGTGGCCGTTATCGATTGCTCGTGGGCTAAGCTGGACGAAACACCATTTAGCAGGATGCGTAGCCCTCATCCTCGCTTGCTGCCATTCCTTGTGGCCGCCAATCCCATAAACTACGGAAAACCCTGTAAACTCAGTTGCGTGGAGGCTATCGCTGCTACACTGCACATCTGTGGATTCACGGATGAGGCGCGTTGGTTTCTAGGCAAGTTCTCCTGGGGCCACGCATTTCTCGAACTCAATGAGAAGCTCCTCAACGCATATGCGACGTGCAAGAGCAGCGATGAGATTCTTAAGGTACAAAACGAGTACCTTGAAAAGGAGCAGCAGGAGCGCGATAAGCCACGAGATTTACGCGACTTTTATCCCACCAGCAGCAGTAGCAGCGAGGATGAAAGTGATGAAAGCGACGCTGACGAGACGGAGGCTAAAGCCAAGGGCTAATTTTTACAAGGTGCTGACATTTTATTAGCATTACTATTAGCTTATTACAAAACTTGTTACGTTACGTGCGTTTTTTAATTTACAAACCAGTTGTGAAGAGCAACTAATGAATTATTGCAAACTGTTTGGATGAAATTTTCACTTCAGAGTCGTTCCATCAAGTCAAAGGGTGAGAAAGATGTTTGATTGTCTGCGGACCGACGACTACTGTGAATTTCGCACGTATTCGGGGTCCACGTTGATAAAGTGGCTCATGCTAAAGTACATGGCGCTATTCTTCACCAGGAACTTTAGAAAGTCCTGCAGGTGTAGTATCAGGTTCTGCATTGACTGCTGGTCCAACGCCGAGTAGCTGAGCATGGAGCCCAGGCGTACGAAAAGCCGCAGCAAGTGGAAGGAGCCATACAGCTCTGACAGTGGAGTGTCTGGATGCTTTTGCATTACATCAGAGTACTGCGCACGTTCAAACTTATACAGCAACTGGGAGCCGAGCATAACGTTAAAGTACTCCACAATACCATCCAGAACATCGTTAATGGCCACCTCCTTGCTGGCGCTGGTCGACTTCACCGACTTCTTGTGAGCCAAATACTGTTCTGCGATCTGCTGCACTGTCACCTTGGCCGGTAGCTCCAATAGTTTGTGCTCTCGCACCACAGCATACCAGTCGTCGGTCAGATAGTGTTTCAGCTCGTCGGGTATCTTGATCTTTACCTCCACCTTGGCAGCGTAGGCTTCTTCGCTTTCCACACACGATGCTGGGTCTACGGTAGGTGTGGATGGTGTGGTTGGCGCCGGAGCCGGCTTTTCTGCTGCAACATCGCTGCCTGTCAGCGATGGCCGCTGTTCGCTTATACGCTTCTTTTTTGGTGCCACGGGGGTGGCTGCTTCGTCCTCTGTAATCTCCGCAGTAGTGTTTGCATCTTCCTTTTTGTCAACTGTCGTGCCGGGCGTAGCCGCAACCGCAGCAGATTGTGTGGATTTTCGATTGGCGCGACTGGTTGAGGTGGTTGTGACGGTGCTGGTGGTCGTGTTGGTGGTGGTAACGGCATCAGACTTGGTCGTTGGGGCCGCACTGGTCGTGGGTGTGCTACTGACAGTCGATTGCAAAGTGTTGCTGTCCTTGGAAGGTGTGGAGGCACGAGATTCGTTCCTTATTTGCTCCATTTTCTTTGCCTTGGCGCTTCCTTTATAGGGAACACAATCGTATTAATGGTTTAACAACAACCGCAAAGGGAACACACCTTTCTTATTGTCCTTTTTGGAGGAGGCGCTCTGGCTCGCCAGCAGCTCTTGGCGGCGCTTGACATTGTCCTCGTTGTACTTGAGCACTCGGGTTTCGGGCACCCACTCGTCCCAGCTGGAATTAAAAGCACATTCTTGCAGAACCGTTTCGTTTTTTATAAATCCCATGTATACTTTTTGCTCCAGCCTGCGTAATGGATGTAGTACTCGACCGGCGTCGCATCAGGCTTTGTTTTTAACACCTTCGCTTCGTAAATGAGCGGACCGTGGAAGCACAGCACCCGTTCACCTGGAAGGCGGGAGAATTGGTAAGTGGAATTTATGTGCAGCTTGAGGGCGCCTTACCATCCGCAAACAGTGTGTTTGCATCGGATGTTCCTGTGGTCCAGTTTTCTACTTTTGCGGGCTTAACTTCTCCCATTTTATTTTGGAAAATAGAAAATATTAGAGATCAGTGTTACCGTGGTGTTGCGGAGCAATATGGCCAACAGTTGGTATAAAAATAAATACCAAATATATTATCAGTATCAATTGTTCCAGAAATCTAAATTCTATAATTATTTTATTATTTTGTGATTCTTATTTATTTTCAGAGCATAGTAAAAATCATTTTAAAAATAACATTCCGTTTTAATAAACATTTCAATATTTCAATTTAAGACTATATACAACGAACAGTCTGCTTTCAGCAAGTCCTCAACATGGATAACATTTGTTTGGGTCGAATAAAAACATTTGACCTCCTATGGAGGAAATAGACACACAGTGTCTTGGCCAAATTGTTCCCGAATAACACAATAGTTAATGTTTTGCCGCCGTCGTCTGCCCCTCCTCCTCCTCCCAGGGGCGCGGACCTCGCTTGTTTTCCCAATTATCAATGTCCACGTTTTTCACCTTGTCGTACTCCGTTTCCAGTGTCACCTCCTGGCGCTTCTTCATGTTTACGCCGTACTTTTTCATCTCCTCCGGAGTCACCGGCTGTTTCTTGGAGTACTGATACCTGCAAAGCGAGCAAGATCGGGTATATAACATGGATTTCCGGGCGATTTCTGAATGCACACCTGAGGTTCGAGAACTGCTGCAGACCGAAGGAGCCAGCGACCATCATAACCAGGAAGGGAATTCCATATCGAAACGATTTACGCTTACTATAATGGTTTAATTTTTCGGCGAAAGACATAACTATTAGAGATGCCAAAACATTGATGGCATTATCGATACCATGCAGGTAAAGCTCAGGAAAAGTGGTGTTTCCGTCTCCACGTTAGCTGAGCACACTAAAACGTTCGAGCTGAAAATTCAAGGCACTGCCGGACTTTCAAGTCTCGTTGCCAGAATTCTCGATTATTTAAAAATGTTAACGAATTTCTTGTTCGACCTCAATGCAGAAGATTAAATAAAGAATTCTCTCTTCAATACACCTTGGATTTCGATATCATAAAGCCTAATAATTTTTACCCAATAAAGCATAAAATTAAAACGAAAAAAAAAAAATAGTTTAGTTCCCATTTTGTTCCTATTTCTTTTGAATTAAGCTGCACACTGTTTGTTCGCGTCAATCACTTGCTGCAGTTGTTCCCAAGCATGAAAATAGCCCTGCCCTTGAATCCGAATGCGAATCAAAAGATTTGTGCGCCCTGCCAAGTGCGAGAATAATCTGAATCGCTAAAAAACAATTGTTTTCCGGCGCCATTCTAATTTATATATTTACATGCGGTTTGGCGATAAGTTCAAGGTCTCGAGTGTCTCTTTAATTCGCAAATAATTGACACTGACAATGTAGAAGAGCGTCAAAACGCTGTTCACAAGCACAGCACATATGACATTCGATCCGGCCTCACCTTGGCCACCTTTGGCAATCTTTGGGCAGGCAAGTAGCTGCAGCTTGCAGCGAAGATTTCCTTTTGGCACCAGAGAGCTCCCCCGACCAGAACCAGTTCGCATTCGCTTCATTCACAAGGAGTCGGCGCCAATTGAGTCATCAATAGCATAGACCACCTCCACCACACCCCCTAAAGCACTCCTCGATGCCGGCTTTTAGTGCTGCGTACTACAGCGCTCCACAGATTATATTTCATTATTCATAGCACCCTACCCTCTGTTCAATGAGCATTCGTTTAGAAATTAAACTAATTTAAAAACTAAATCAATTTCCGATGGGTCGTATCATACAACAGTAGTCTTTGGAGATTTCAAATTTCAACATCAAGTCAACAGAGATTTCTGTGGCACCAATAAGTTTACATACGGGCTAACAATTAAGAAAATTATTTTAAAAAGATCAAAGGCTTGCAAATATAGGTAATCAAATAAAGTACTATCCAACATTTTTAAATAAACAATTTTCTGAATTATTAAATCAATTTTAAATATATTTAGGAAGCGTGTGACAGCCCAGAAGTTCTTTGTTTAAAAACAAACTATATGTTTGGCATCAATTGCTTGTCTTTTCTAAAAGCAAGATTTAGTTTTAATTTTTTTAACTTACCCGTTTTGTGTAAAAGCTTACTAATCTATTTTTATTTTTCCCTCATACTCTTAACAATTAAAATTAGTTTGTAATATTAAAAGTTATATAATTTTGCAATTTCCTTTTCTCGATCTTGATAAAAACTTAATATTTAGCTTTGAGTGAGCGACTTGTTTTCGACTTTTCTGAGTCGTCTATGCCCCTAGGTCACGATGCACTTTTCCATGCTATTTTCGCCAAATATGGTTGCGATTTTTCCAGCAAGATTGTGAGCACTTGACTGAGCTAAGTTGAGAGCTACCAACAGCAATTTATATATATATTAACATATATATAAACATATATTTTTTGGAATTATGAAAACTTTTGGCTTTCCATAACTAACACATGTTAGCAGCTTTGTTGACCATGATTTGGTTCTCTTATTTAGCAAGTTGCTCTGACTTCGCTTTTTTTCAATATTTACAACTTTTCTCAAGGGCTTTTCCTTTTTGTGTGTATAAATAGATGTATTGATCTAGTTTACTTTTTTACAATTTTTTTGTTTTGAATGAAAACAATTACGTCATTATGTGGGTGTTGCTATTTTTAATTATAAACTTTTTCAGCGCGTCGATGTTGCCAAAAAAAAACATAATTTTCTCCAAGACCCGACAACAAGCAAGAAAAAGGAGGAGAATATTTTCTTATATCAATTTAGCTGATATTTATAGCTGGATTTAGTTGCATTCAAACGATTTTTTTATAATGTGCGATATTCTATATATAAAAGCAATTATAGTTTATGAATTATAATGTTAACTTTAAGTATGAAATAAGTTAAGAGCTGAAAGAAATACTATTTGTTAAGTTTTATACGTTAAATAATTGTATTTATTTACAATTATATTTAAACTTTATATATCAATAGTATTTATTTGTTTAAATGTAAGATTAACTGCTATACTTATATAACTACTTATCTATTATTTCTATAACAATCTTAAGTAGCTAAATAACATTATATTTAAAAAACTTTTAGAGTACAGGAAGAATAAACATAAATTTATCAAACTTCTACTCTTTTCTGATACCTTTTAAATAATAGCATTTAATTTTCAAATGTAATTATTGAAATGTATGAAAAACTCACATTTAAAAATTACCTAAATATTGTTATTGTTTACTAATTGTGTCTTTATATAAATTATTTTTGTTAGATACTTTAAAAAATATTAATTTGTTTAAATGATTAAAGTACAAGTAAACTTTTATTTTCAAAGCAAAAGTTTCTGTTATTAAATAGTAATAAAATATAATATTTATTTTAAGCAAAAAGTTTGAGCTTAAATAAATAAGCAATATGTATAAATGCATATTATTCATTATTTTTTAAATGTATTTTTTATAGTTTTTGATTTCCCCAATATGTATGTATGTAGAAATGTTCACAAGTTCCCAAATCTCTCAAAATATAATTTTTATAAATTTATAAACGAATATCAAAGTAGAAAAAGAAAAAGTGAGCGTGACCAAGTGGTCGAAAAAGAATCTACAAGGCCAAAGATACATTTATATGTACGTTTCTTGGGATCGGATCTACATACGTACAATGATCATGAGGAAATTGCATTCAAAAGATTTTCACGTTTTGAATTCTTACGATGAATCATTGATGCGTTTCTTTTCGAGACAGTTACAAAAATCGTATCATTTTATCCGAGACATAAATAATTGCCAAGTGAAATGTTTTCCGTTCGCAGACATGACGTTGAAAAATCTATAGAAATCGTATAGGATATATACGTGAAGAACAACAAAAATAATAATCTGTAGACCTATGGCGTGAAATACATACATATACCCAAAAGAAACAAGATTTTTTTGGCATATCAATAACTGAAAATTAAAAATAGAAGCCGAGAACATCAGAAAACAAAAAGATCCACGAAGACACACACTTGCAAGGGAAAGAGAAATGGTTGGGTTTGTGTTGGAAATATATTTTGCAATCTCAAAAATACTGGGTGAGGGTGAGCTTTTCAGAATACGGGGAAATATTCAAAAATAGGCAGAAAGAAAATTGTTTGATTCCAAAGGCCTGAACACCCATACACATGCACATCGAGCGAACAGGTGAAAGCCCCAAAACCACGCAGGAGAAAGGATTGAGCGGAGAGCGGAAGATCAAGGAAAGGGCGCAGGCGCCGGCTTTTCCTGCGCTTGTGTTGGTTGATCATAAATCAGCCGAAGGTGTTCGGGCCCCACACAGACACGGCCCGATCAGCAGCCGAAGTCAAATGGGGGCTCTCTTGGGCAAGGTAAATCTATTGGATATTGTGGCGGGGCACTTTCAGCTACACTGACAGAAATATTACTAGAAAATTGCTACGAGTACTGGAAGATCATTTAATGAAGAGTTTAGTTAGCTATAAACTTTGAATTATCATAAAAGAAAGCTTTCATTTTAAATTTAATAAAGATTAAATATAATTATATTAATTTATTATTTGACTAAATATAATTATAATTAATAACCCACAGCTTCTTATGTTGAGCAAAATAAACAATTCATATAATCAATTAATAAATAACATGCTCCCTTAGAGGCACCTTAAAAGTTATTCAATTTCTACTTTCACATTTATTTATTAATTATTTGGCTCACTGCACGAGTTCACCCAATACACTCCTCCGGATGGTTCTCTTGACGCAGATCGAGAGCAGTGCCCAGAATGCAGTTCCAAAATAAATGTGGCCCACAACAACAATAACCACATAGCTTTTGGATTTCGATTCCGATTCGGATTCGGATTCGCCTCGCTTTTTGGCCGAAAAGTGCCACTGCACACAGATACTCTCGCTCTCGCACACAGATACTCTCGCACGCACACTCGAAGGCAGATCGGTCGGAATCGACCAAAGCTAGCATCGAACGTCAACATATTGAATAAATATTTTCAGTTGAACATCACAATCCGTTCAAGTCGCGGATAAGTCCGAATAAAAGTTTTGTAAGTAAAGAAAAAAGGAATACGCTAACGATTTAATCAACAAATCAACAAAGTTATTGCTGAATTTTTAAAAACTAAACGAAGTGCTTTGAGACTAAAAGTAAAACTGGCCCAAATTTTGGATTTTAAGCCGAAAATATGCCCAAAATCAAATCAAAATAATTACATAATATTAAAAGTTGCTGCCAAAAAACTAACTTCAAATCAAACCCAAGTGCTGTGAAAATTTAAAATTAAAAGAAACCGCAAGTATAAGAAGAGTAAAAAGGATTTTTGAAATACAATTTTTAGTCAGAGCCCAAAAACCCAAATAGAGGTTAAGCACCTTTTGCATAGTTCGATAAGAACTAATAATAACGATTCTCTGGGCCTTGTCAAGTTTGTATGCTGACCGCAAGCTGCCATATAGGGTTTCCACTTCTATGAAAAGCATTTCATGAGATGCATAAACATTACCAATGGTCTTTAAATTTCCTAATTTAAATTAACTGAGTTGAAAAAGAAGGTAATTAATAAAAGAAGGATAACAATAGTGATATTTGCTGTCTAAGCTGATTGGTAACCTTAAAAAATGTATAAAAACTAGCAAACACGAACTGAAAATAAAGAAATTTCTTCATATATATCTTCTAATTAAATTTTGTATTAATGCAAACTATATCTAATACCATCTCCTAGCTATTATTTTTTATAATTCCAAATTTAAAACATTTCTCTGGCAATTTTGTATCTGCGAAATCCGATACACACGACCACTGGCCACAGATGCCAAATGGTTCTGAGGCGTACGTAGGCGAAGTCCACTAAGAATTCTTTCCCGGAAAGCTCTCTTCTCCCAGTTTCTCAATTTAATATTAAGTAATATCATTCAACAGATGCCTCGGTAGGACTATTTTTAGATACTTTCCGAGAGATAAAGCGCTAGAGAGTAGGAGAGCTTTTCAGTGTAGCTGAGGAATCTATATAAGCATTAGACCTAAATACGTAAGCCAACGGAGTGTATGTATTAAAATCCTATAATTAGAAAATTCTCTATTCAGTATAAAGAAAATTGAAATTTTCCTTTGGATAATTTGGAAATTGGAGGTATATAAAAGATACATTGATATTTATAGGGTAAAAGGAAAAGAAGTTTGCTAGTTAATTATATAGAAAAATTATATTTTTTATGATTTTATTTATTGTATATTTAAAATATATAAAGATCCTTCCTTGGAAGCCCTTTTTTACTGACATACTTTCCTGTTTAGGCCCAGTTTTTGTTAAATATATATCTATGTCATTGCCGAAAGTTATAAGAAGTCATGCTGCTGATTTTTGTGCTGAATCAACGCAAACATAACTCAATGTGTCACCTCAATCGACATATATCCCATATAAAAGTATATATATATGCATGTTCCATTGAACAAAAAAATTTGCCTCGATTGCAATTTCATTAAAATTCAACATTTAATTTTTGGGGTTTTTATTTTGCTTTGGCACTTCTCTTCGAACGAACTCCGGAATGTAAACAGAGGTTTTAAAAATAAATGACAGCGACTCCTCGTCGTAATAAAGAATTAAAATTTCACGATGCGAGACTCGAGTCAATTAGCCGGCTCGCGGCGCTTGTTGCATTCGGTTTAAGCCATGACAAATGTTGGTCAAGTGGGCCTCGGGAGGGAGCGGACACTAAGGCGGGGCCAAGAACCCTCCAGCTGCGTCCACACTGAGTCAGAAGGTCTGGGATATTGAGTTGTCCAGGAGGGGAGCAAATAGTCCACAGCAGCCGACTGTTCAGGTGATTCATCCCCGGGGAATCTTTAGTTGGAGAAGATAGTTTACCTCGAGAGTTCACTGATAACAGAAGAATTTTAGAGGGCAAAGAGAGTACTTAAAATAACGTATAAAAAAGATAAGCAAGAGATTAACTTTGGACCAGATAAAGATAACATACAGTTGAAATATAAAGCAAGCCAGGGAATTCCTTAACTGATAATAATGATATTATTCCTGTCAAAAACATTTATACTTAAATCGTGCCCCAGTTACGAATTTATCCAATCCACTGACACAATTTTTGGTTCGGTGACAGAACTCTCTCTATGCCTCATATCCCCAGCTTCGTTTGGCTCCATGTGATCGGCATAAATAAAGACAAGAATTCGAAACAGAAACCTAGTCAGGTATTCTCTCGCCTTAATGATTTACTGTGAGATGAGGAAACACTGTCGAAAAACAAATTGAAGCCCAGGTTGGAGAAAGAAGATCACCACCTTGGGGAATGGAATGGGAGTCGGGCAATAAAAGTCATGAAGAAACGCCGGCAAAATATTAAATTCTTAATTTATCAGCTGGTTAAGCTTGAACAATGCGTCTTAGTGACGTTTTGGTGTGGGTAAACCTTTTGGACAAGGCAAATAATGTTTGCCACCTTTTAGCCCAATATGGAGAGCAATTGTTAAAAATCGTGATCATTAGTGATCATCTTGAAAGGGAAAGATGAAGCTGATACAATGATAAGGCAGAGTCTGTTGTGTAATTTTACCTTTAGATAATCATTTAATAAAAGTGGATTTTTAAAGAAGAATGATTATCTAAATAATTATACTTAATCAATTAACTTTTGGTAAATAAAATTCCTTGATTATTGTAAATATTTTAAAAGAAAAAATAAAGAAATTGAAGAGGGTAGTTTACGATGTTTTGAAGAAGTAGACTTGATAGACTTGTAGAATTTAAGTAGATGGAATTATTACTAAAGGAAATTATTTATGAGACTAAATTTGCTTTGTTGGTTTAAAGTAAGCTTAGTAAATTGATACTATTTTTGGCTTTAACAATGAACACTAAATTATTCTTTAAGTCAAATGATTTATAAAGAATACACTAGTTAACTTTAAAATAATTAATAAAAAATAAAATGGATAAATATCACAGTTCATTAACCAATAACTAAACATCAACAACAATCATATATTTAAATCAAATATAATTTATAATTTAAAGATAATACGATGAGAGTTTCTTAACCCTCTTTCAAATTTCACATAAAAATAAATGGCAGATGGTAAAATGCAAATGAATTCCTCAACACAGTTTCACTTTCGCGCAAGCCGGGTTTTCTTTTATTTTGTTTTGCTACTGATGATTATCGCATAAATTTGCTAATTGCCTTATTGGCTGCAGTTTAACAATAGTTTCGATTTCGATTTCAATCTCTATGTTCGCTTCAATTGCAGTTTCTTTCGAGTAGTGTAAAAGCAAAACAAACACAAACATGGATGCCATCAAGAAGAAGATGCAAGCGATGAAAGTCGACAAGGACGGAGCTCTGGAGCGCGCTCTCGTCTGCGAGCAGGAGGCACGCGATGCCAACACCCGCGCCGAGAAGGTGAGTCAGCCACAGCCACCCACCCAGCACAAGCCGCACTTCATCCGCCATCCGCCAAGCAAACCCCTCATGAAGCCTAAACATTCAGATACAAAATTATAGTAATTTAAATTAAATATTTAAACATTTTTTTGTATTCAATTTAAATTCATAGAGAATGCTTTTTAGGGATTATTTAAATAAATTGGTTTGCAGATATTAGTGCGATTTCTGAAGGTGACACTATCTTTATCAATAAGCAATTAATAACCAATTTCTTAAATTAATATTCAAATTTTCAGAAAAATAAAAAAAGTGAAAAATTTTTTATGAATTAACCTGATATTATATTATTATTTTTTGTTTTCTTTCTGATAATGAGATTAAATTGTGTTTACTTTAATTTGCAATTTAAGGTTTATACATAAATGAAATTGAATAATTTCAAAAAGGAAATCTTTAAAGTTTTTACCTAAAATATTTATTTTGAAAAATATTTTAAATGGTTGACAAGTATAAAGAAATATCCAAATGATGCATATTTAATTTTTATAAAAATGCATTTGCATTAAATATTATTTAAATATTAACTTTGAAAACTTAATTTTGTTTGTTAATATCTTATTTTTTCTGTGTAATCAAACGCAGCTTGCCATTCAACGCACCGAAAAACATTTTGCTGTTACAAAAAGCATAATGAAAGGCTTACACACAACAAACAGCCATAAATCTTGTTAACACATGCAATTCCCATGACGATGTTTTGATTTCTAATTGCGTTTTGTTTATATTTTAAATAACGCAACTGTAGGCCGAGGAGGAGGCTCGCCAGCTGCAGAAGAAGATCCAGACCGTTGAGAACGACCTGGATCAGACCCAGGAGGCCCTGACCGTGGTCACCGGCAAGCTGGAGGAGAAGAACAAGGCCCTGCAGAACGTAAGTCGTTTATATTTTAATAATTTACACAATTTAGAATAAATTTTAAGCTAGGATTTTAAGTGTTAACTGAGGCAGAGAACTTAAAAACCATTTTTTTGCGAGTATGCTTAAAAAAATAGCAGGAAAAGACTTGGAATTAAGTTTAAGCTAAGATATTATTATTTAATTTTTATTAGAAATCCTATTTTACATAATAACACAATTTAATAAAAAGTTTAAGAAAATCTTGTAAAATCTCCAATCTTTAAATTATTATTTCTCAGCTAGTAAACAGTATTAAATTAAATAAATTAAATAAATTTGCTGCTGTTTTCATAATTTATTTCCTTATTGTTTCTCATTAGTTAGTTTTATAATTATTTAAAAATTCGTTTAGCTTTGACAAATATGAAAAACTACCCCAAAAAATTTTAAAACACGTCCAACCAAGAGCATAATTACTTAGATCACTTAAGAAAAAAACATAAACCAAAAGGAAAACATTCCATTAATCATTTGAAATCTACTCTGCCATTTGTCAGATTTAAAATGTCTAGAATCCTACAACATTTTCCGTTTTTCCCCAACAAGCTTACCATATGTCAGTTTATTTCCTAAGGAAAATAGATATATAATATATATATTTTATGCTTCTGCTCAATATTTTGAAATGCATGCAAGGCAAGAAATACACATAAATTTATAACAGAAATTTCTGATACGAGTTGGTGACAGCCCACGGTTTTTTGGGGGGAAAAGTGTCTGGGGAAATGAGGCCGCGGCAATTTAACGCCAATTTCATGGCACCTTGGCTGTTTGAAATTGGAGAAAATGTTTGGGGGAAACAGAAAACATGCCAGGTTTTTCGGAAATTCCAAAATGAAAAAAATCATAAATTCTTTTTTTCAAATTTCAAACAAATGGAAGAGCAGTCAGCAATTGACACGCAGCACTGCCGCTCTCTTGTTCTCTCAGCCGCCACTAGCAGTTGGCAACGCCTGTCGAAGAGAGGCGCTATTTTTAAATTTGTTGAAAATAGCCAGCGGCGAGTGCGAAAGAGAGGCGGCTATGCATTTTGGGGGTAATATCAAATAACGCAGCTGAATCTTTGTTCGCTTGGCAAAAAGATTTACTCGCAAAAAAGCACACATACACACACGCTGTGATTCTAGAACAATTTTCACTGTGCGGCCGCAGGTTTCCAAAAAGAATTCGAATTGCGATTCTACTTTTGATTGGGAGACATTTCGGGAAAGTATTCCAAGGACACTGCCAATTGGCAGCGTTTCAAAAAAATCGATATAAAAAAATAGAGGTGTGCAGGTAACACTTATCTCGTGAAAACTTATAAAAAGTAAATAATGCTTATCAGACAGCATAGAACTACTATCAGGCAGCATGTTTACTTGGCCCAGCCCACGGCTTTAAAATAAACATGATGACAACGGATGCCTAACTGACTAATAACCAGAAAACGAAGACAAAATAAGAGATAAGCAATTAAATGAATCAAATGCGGCGCGGGAGCGGCTAGAATGGAAAACTCTCAGCGGTCGTAGGAGAGTGTACGCATTTCCTCTCTGTTGCTTTCTTTTTCTTTCGCCCTCCCATCCAACTGCATACTATACATATCGCTGGCCCGCTCCCACACACTTGCCACACGGGGGGGCGGTTGGGAGAGCCGAAAAAAGAGAGCCACTGAGAGAGGCACATTTTCAAATGGCCCCAAAAAATGATCGCCGCGGCGAACACATTTTCAAGTACAACACTGCGTGGAAAAAGCAGCAGCAGAAAACCAGCCAGCAGCAGCGCCCGCCAGCAGGAAAATTAAATAATTAACAAGCAATCAATTGACATTAATTAATTAAATAAATAACTTAAAATCACTACTTCCATTTGAGACGGCTCAAATGCAATTCTAGTGACCTTTTCAGTTACATAAAGTTCAAAAACAGCTGAGAGTTACAGTGTAGCGGAAACTTTTCTCGGCAATTTTCACGCGCTAATGAAAATCTGCCAAAGAGCCAACAACAAAGTCAACGAAAAAAAGAAAATCTGTATTAAATCATCAATAAAAATAGGCAAACTAGCGGTACAATGAGCTCAGCTGTTTGAAGAAAAAAACTATAACAAAGATAAAGCAACAACAACAAGCTAGCAACACGCACCAAATCACACAAGCAACAACAATAATAGCAACAAACTATGTACGAAAAAACATTAACTCAGGAAACTGCGAAAGTTAATAATGGATATGAATGGCAAAAAGTGAGATACAACAACAATAATAATAGCAAGACAACAACAACAGCTGCAACAAAAACAGTTAAAGTCAAGCAGCAACAACAAAGTACCAGTGCGAAAAATGCAACAAAAGCAATAGCAACAACAAAAACAGCAAATACAACATTACCGTTGCAAACATGCAACAGCATAACCGTTAAGCCGCCAGCACAAAATCAAAGCGTTAAAGTCAAATTCGCAGGCAATTCGGCCCGCCGTCAAACGCTGGCCCATCAAATAAAGCGAGCGCATCGGCATTTGCTCACCAGCGGCGGCAACGACAAAAAACCCACACAGCAAAAGCGTAAATTTCTCCAATTCTAAATTTGAAGTGTTTTTAAATTTACAGAATGTAAACGTGTCGTAGCAGTTAGCTTTCACTCTCCAACCCCCGTCATCTTCCAGCTTGTAGTGTTGCCAGTATTCCGAGATTTCCAAACATGTTTAAAGTTTAAAAAAAAAACAAATTTAAAGCCTTATCATTTAAAATAATAATTATATTTGTTGTTTAATTTAATATTCACCCAATTTTATAATATTTCAATTAAAAAAAGAAATTTTCTTTGAAATTCCGGCTACACTACCAGCGTTTTAGTGTGCCCAGTTGGGCATTATTTAATATGCTAGATATAGCCTGAAATAGGCTAAACTGCTAACACCGACTCTCAAAAACACACAAATAATTGGATTCCGTAATAATAATATAAAATAAAATAATAAACACGGAAGAGTGCTCGACTCCGCCAACGTCGGCCGCTCCTCCTAGCTAAGTATTGTTTAATTTTCAGAAAAGCAAGTGTTAGCGCAGCCTGGCAAAACAGTTGCCAAACCGAAACAGAAGCAGAAACAATTGTTGAAAAGTGATAAGAAACCGAATCATCAGCAGCAGCACAGAAAGCGTGGAACCAGGAACACTCGCCATCCGGGAGGCCGCAGTGACGGCGCTGAATCTGGCCTCTCCTCGCGCTGGTGCTCCATCGAGGCGCAGCTGAACGTGCTGGACGATCTCCTGTACTACTGCGATGAGGAGGCCCAGTTGCATCTAGCGCAGCTCTACCAACAGTTCAGAAGGGGCAGCAGCAGCAGCAGGAGCTACTCCCCGGTCAGCGACTTCTGGAGCGACTCAGACATGGACAACGACAACGACTCCAGCACCAGTGGCACTGGCAGCCACAGCAACAACAGCCAGGGCCACAGCCTAACGCCAGCCTCGCTGAAGCGACGTGGCCACCAGCATCATCCGCGTTTCTCCGGTACCCGCCGTCCCAACGTACCCAATGTGCAGGAGATTCTGGCCGCTCTTTATCGCGGCGATTCCAAAGGCGTTCTGTCCAATCTCAGGGGCGAGGTGGCCCCCGCGGAGGAGGAGCAACAGCAGCAACCGGAGATGGTGCCCAGCCGGAGCACCTTAAGCCTGCCGCTTAGCGAATCTGTGACAAACTCTCTGGGCAGCAATAGTCCCACGCCGACAGACGAGAGCAGTGTTCAGGATGAGAGTGCAGCAGCGAACACAGCAGCAACGCCAGGAGCAGCCGGCGTGCCGCCAGCAGCTCCCCCTAGCACCAAAAGCAAGAAAAAGAAGCGAGAGAAGGGAGAAAAGTCGGAGAAATCGGAAAAATCGGAGAAGAGCGAACGCAAGAAGAAGTCTTCCTCATCGTCGGGGAAAAAGGAGCGCAGCAAGCGGTCCACAGCCACCGGTAATCCAATGGAGCTAAGCAGCGATAGTCTGGCCACCGATCTCAGTGCCGGGGCCATTGACGAGGGCATTGCATTGGCCGATGACGACGACAACCAGGCGGCAGAGTGGTCAAAACTGCGCTGCACCAGCGAAGCGGCCGAGATCGTGGCTGAGCGGGAGGCGCGCCGCAACAAGGGTCGATGTGCTGACTACCCCGGATTGGCATTCGGCAGGTCCATCTTCAGCTCAGACACCATGATGAAGTTCAACATCATCCGGAACGAGCTTCACAACATCATGAACACGCAGCTCAAGCGGGTAATAAGGGCAACTTCGATTTTTTACTACTAATCTCTGTATATCTTCTGTGTTTATTCCCAAATTAAGCCAATGAAAAAGCCACCTCGTTGTTGTAGCTGCAGGGTTCAAAGTAGTGTCCAAAGTTTGGTTAGGTTCTGCGATTGCTCCAGTTTGTTATTGTCTCATATTATTCTTAACTGCTCTTTTGCATTGCAAAGCGATTACGTCGTCGTCGCCTTCGTCTTTTCGCGATTTTCGCTATTTTCTTAACCCTTCAATGGCCCCGCGGTCTTGATTCGGCCTTCGCTTCTTATTTTCTTGCAAGACTTGACCTCGTTTAGGTTTACGCATATTTCGTTTAGCTTTTACTGCTGAGATTGTCTTTCGGTGAGAGTAAAAGAGGTATCTTATGGATATTTGCTTTAAAACTTGTAGAATTTTTATTTTCTTTTCGGAAAGACTTCGCTTAAAAGTTATCCAAATCTGGTACAATTCCCACAACCCTCGTTAAAACATTTTTGGATAAATAAGTTTAATTGTTTAATTAGTTACGCAATTTGCTGGAATGCCTAACGGTACAAGCCGGCCACCTGTTGCTCTCTCCTCGCAATCACTCACTCTCTTTTACTCTCTGTGCGGGCGGATCCGTAAATGGGCAAAAAGAGAGCTTGAGATAAACGCGCTAAATGGTATTAGTATACCCCTGCACTCCCTCGATGTTTATACGCTTTTCCACTGCTGTTTTAATTCTCGGTAGTCTGAAAATGGCAACAGTTTGAAACACTAAAAGGAAAACCCGGCCATATTTGGCCAAAGCATAAAACCACACGCGTCCAAAGCTCGACTTTGCCAAATTGGCGAACAAATTAATTATTAGGCTCGGCGACCTTCGCCTTTTTGTATTTTTATTTACTTTTAATTTCCTTTCAATGTCGCCGGCTAAAAATGGACGAGCGCTCATTGAGTGTTTGCATTATCAAAACAATTACGCCATCGCGCCGGGAAAAAACATAACTACAGGTGGTTGCGAACTTTACGAAAAGCGGCCAATAGGAGAGGGAGAGAGTCAGATTAGTCATTACGTTTCGCCTTACGTCGTTTGCTGATAAGCCCGATGATAAAGCGCCGGCATTGTGTTTTCCGTTTTCCCCCCTACAATTAGTGGAAGGTGTGGGAGGGAGAGGGAGAATAGCTCTGGCGGTGACGAGAGAGGGAGGCAGTTAAGTTGCGTTGGCAAATACAGGCAGCGACACACATGCAAAGCACGTTACACACATTACCTGCTGGCATCATCTTTGGCTCTTTACACTCTGCCCGTTTTTGCATAATATTATTTGCCTGGAAATGACAAAAATCCTAAATATTTCTTAACTAATTAATGCCAAACAACAACAAACATGTCGACAGAATTTTAGCGGCTTTTAACAGGTTTTCCAGCGGCACTCACACATATACAGAAGCGCAGCGTTTTAGGCGAGGCAGACAGACTGGAAAGTCACACGCACACAGCACATCAGTTGTCCCACTCGCACAAACCACCACCGCCGCTTCAACGGCGCTGCCGTTCCATGGCACTGCCGTTCCATTCATTTCCAATTTCGTACTCGTCGCAATCGCGTCGTTGTTCTGTCTCTCCGTCGATCCGTGTTTTTGCCAGCAAATAGCAATATTTATTATTTAAACACAAGGTTTTCCACTCCACATAGTGTTCCCAACCGAATTTTGCCACAAACCACTGCCGCAAAGCCGAGGAAAAGGCAGTTGAAGAGAAAGAAGAAAAGAAAAACCGGTGGTTCACTGTATGTGTGTTCGTTCGTTCCTCGCTCGCTTCGATTGTGTGAGTGTGAGTGTCCGTGCCTCGAGATTTCAAGTTGTAAATTGAATTCGGTGCTGCCATAGAGAGAAATTGTCGAAAAAGGCAGAGTGCTCGCTCAACTCAAGTGCAAAACACTTTGTCAGGAAAACACCCACAACCTTATTTGCCGTTGGATATAAAAGCGAAGAAGAAAAACCACAAAAATGACGACCAGCATTCCACAAGGCACTCTCTTGGACGTGCTGAAGAAGAAGATGCGCCAGACCAAAGAGGAGATGGAAAAGTATAAAGATGAGTGCGAGGAGTTCCACAAGCGCCTGCAGCTGGAGGTTGTGCGACGCGAAGAAGTAAGCCGCCTTCCTTTACACTACGTAGTGTCTTAGATGAATTTTTGCTACCTTTTGGTATGGGAAAACGACTGCGTGACCTGTCTTATAAATTTTGCATAAATCCTACCTAAATGAAAAAAGATAGTCGAGCATTTCTTCTTTCGTTTGCCCTCTCTCTTTCTTTGCCACCGTTTTCAGTGAGCTGTGTGTCGGTGTGTGGGAGCGGGACAACGCAAGTGTCAGTCTCGTCGTCTGAGCGCTCTCTCTGGCTTGCGCTCTTAAGTGACTGTTGTTGCTGTGGTTGTTTTTACTCTTCAGTGGTTTTTCCTGTCTTTCTGTTGTTCTTTTCGTGATGAACGAATTTTGGGCAAATTGTTGGACCCACGGGATATACAGGGTGTTCTGGGTTAACTGTTCTTATCGGTGACCGAATTCATTCACCTCTTGAATATTCAGTGTGTGTTGTGTTATCTCTCTCGCTTCACGGCGCACAGCCCAGCATTAGCATAAAACAGGCGGAGAACACACACACAAACACACACGCATTTACATGTGGCCAAAAAGGAGAAAGAAGTCTTTTGTAAATTGAGTGATTCTTCTGGCTTTCTGATACAATCTGCTTTCTCAGCGACAAAAAACCGGTCGAAGAAGAATCCACCGCCGAAGAAGTAGAAGTAGGAGCCACATCGTTTAGCTAGCGGTGTTCTAAATTCGATTAATTATGATTTTTACGCCACGCTCATCAATAAGTGGTTTAATTCTCTTAATGCCTTTCAGCTTTCAGCTTTTATTCGCCCGTTGGCTCTGTCATGTTCTTAATTCAATTCTAATTAGACAATTGAGTGCGCGAGGGCTCCTTCTCTATGTATATGTGTGTGTAGAGTGTGACGTCACTGCGGAGGGATTGCGATTTTAAACAGATTTTTCTGAAAGCTTGATTTCCCCCGTTTTTCACGCTGCCAGCAAGTGATTGACGTTTGGCTTCCCCCTTTTTGAAAAGTGAACAAAACGAAGTCTAAAACAAAAAACACATAATTTGCTGCTTTATTGTCGATTTCTATACAAAAACTGCTTTCAATGTCACTCTCTCGCTCTCTTTAACCCCCCATTTCCTTTTCTTCAATCCCCCACTCTGGCCCCCCTCTTGCAATTGAACGTTGATAATAATTTCAATGCGCTCATTGTGACAAATTGGTTTTGATTTGTACTCGCTTTGCCTTTTGCCAGTTTCGTAATTCCGAGATTACAGCATATGACGCCATCGCTACACCCTGCGCCTGCCCTTTTCCCCTCCCCGTGGCACTGTTGAGTTTTTCAAAAATATTTTATGCTTGAGAGCATCGTCTTTGGAATGGCAGTGAGTGTATTTAAAATTTTCATGGCTTATTTTTCGGTTCATAATTAAAAATGCATCAGCATACAATACAGCACAACACGCCCTACGCGTAGCGCTCCAATAAGTCTTCATTTTTGTTGTTGTTTTTTTTTTTTTTCGGTTGCCAGGGCAATAACAACAAAGTAACGAGGTTTCAAGGTGTGTGTGACTAAGCCGTCAACAATTTTTCGGTTTTGCATTGACTTTTTTCTTTTTCTTTTTATGTACACGAGAGTTATTTTTTTTTTCGGCATTTCAATTTTTTGCATTTTGCCGGTCATTTTTCATGAATTCCACAACAATGGAGGCCACTCTCTTTGCTTTTTTCAGCTCCCTCTTGGCCCCAGCTCACTCTTTCTTCGTCTCTCTTGAAAACGTGTTCTTTGCCCCGTGATTTGTGAGCCCCTCCCCCCTTTTGTGACCCTTTAATAAAGCGTTTAATCTTCAATACATTTTGTTAATGAGTTCAAACACCGAGAGGGTGAGCGGGATGGAGCGAGACTCCCGCTACAAAACGAAACCCAACTGGAATCCACTGTTTGACTTCTTTGCTCTGTGTCTTTCGGTGTCTCCTCGGTTTTTGGCATTTTTTGTTGTCCATCGGCGGTTTGTTGTGTGACTTTCGTGTTTGGAAAGCTGTGGCGGCCAGCTATATGCTCCCCCAATTCGAAATGCTTTTTAACGTTTAAAGCGCGTGTGTGCGCTTGTGTTTGTATTTCGTACGATGACGTAAGCCAACACGGTTGGTTCCAATTCATAATCACACGAGACACAGTCTGCATTCGATGGGGAGAACTAAGAACACTTTGGGGAGCTTGAAAATTAAAAGATAGATTTCCTTTTGAAATATATTTTTAAGGGAAATCTTTAAAAATATTTCCACATTTCTTAAATTATGATATTTTGTAATTAAATTTCAAAAGAATGCTGATAATATCATCAAGTTTAGCTTTGAGAGCGAAGCCTGTATCTTTTATGACCCGCACTCACATCGTTGTCTCAGTTCTAGGCGTAGTCAGTTGGTCAGTTGCTCAGCTAGCCATTTGCTCAGTCCGTCACTTTGTCATTGTGCCAATATCCCCTATGTACATATGTACATATCAGTTGCCACTGGTGGTACACCTATCTGTATCTATGCCCGGCACCATATCAGTCATTGGACATGGTTTTGGACATGGACATGGAACTTGGAACTGGCACTGGCTCTGGCACCGGACTGCCTTGTCCAATTGCTTTTCAGCCGTTTTCGATTCAAACTTTGTTTTCATTTTGTATTTTTATACTTTTTTCACCATTTTTGGGCGTGTGTGATTCGAACGCCGACCGTTTTCGCTTTTCATCGTTTAACGTGCGCGCCTGCTTTATAAGGCCGCACATAGCATCGAATATTTTCCGTTCTTTAATGGGTATAATTCTTTGGTCGGTGGGAAAAACTCTCGATTAGTCTAGCTCGATGACGTCAGGGGGCCAAAAACCTTGAATTGGCTTCATTTGGAAATTGCTACCCATATCACGTATCACACGTATCCAGTGTTGTTGAACTTTGTTTAGCTTTGATGGCCAGTATCGATTGCACTTGGCCAAAATAACACGCAAATGTGTAGCGTTGGGCAATATTTTCCTCTTTCTTCGGCACACGCAAGCAGCAACAACAACGAGGAGGTGGAACAGAGACTTTTCTTTACAGGTTGAAGCCACAAAACGAAAATTGGACGAATGGTCGACATTTTAGGGAACCAGAAATTAAGTTTAAAAATTTAAGAATTTTAATATGGGGTTAAAGAGAGCGCAAAACCATTAGAGGGGTTTAGTTTTCCATTTCAAAATAGAACTCAGGTTTTATGAATAGTTTTTCCATACCAAAGGTAGCAAAACTAGGAGTATTGTGTGTATTTCTTGCCTTAAAAAACACTTTAGCTTAGATATGTAAGAATTTAATTAAAATTAAGTCTATATCATAAAAATTAGCGAATGGATATGCTATATCTGGTTCGTTCGACCTTCGAACGCTTGTCTTATAGGCCGAATCCGAGGTTGCTGCCCTGAACCGTCGCATCCAGTTGCTCGAAGAGGACTTGGAGCGCTCTGAGGAGCGTCTGGGCTCCGCCACAGCCAAGCTGTCGGAAGCCTCTCAGGCCGCCGATGAGAGCGAACGGTTAGTACCACGTTACCTTTCCTATTATGACCCGCCCCAATCTATACCACCCAAATGTAAACCCCCAATTATGTACTTTATAAGTTTACAGCATTTATTATTGCGAATTATCTAAGTTCGATTTACTCTATAATATATATATAATTAATCTGTGTGTCATTCCGCAATGCTGCGACCAAATGCAGGATACGAAAAGCGCTCGAGAATCGCACAAATATGGAAGACGACAAAGTAGCTCTCTTGGAGAACCAATTAGCACAAGCAAAATTAATTGCAGAAGAAGCTGATAAGAAATACGAAGAGGTATAGTTATGGTATCCATATTTAGCCACGGAAATTGGTATCCGTTTAGGGTTCTAGGGTTATTAGGTTCTTGAGGTTCGTGTCTCCCGTGAGGTTAGGTTCACTTGGTCAACATTTGCGTTACTAATTAGGTTTTGGGTCTCCTCTGTCTATATCTATCTGCGCTCTCTTTTTTTCTAATTTCTACCTAACCAACTCTGCAACAAGAACGACATAATTGTCGATCTAATAATGGTCACTGCCATAATGATGATGTTCCTAAGTTAGTGTGTAAGAATTTCTGTAAACAGCATTTAGTTTTCTGCGTTAAAAGATGTCGACCCGTCGCCGGAACTGGAACATCGTGGATGCTCGCCCTACATTTCTGTAAACATTGTAAAATTATATATATAAGAAAGCATGATGTCCTAGATAAGCTTATGGTAGTCTATTAGTCAAATGGCTGTTTAGCAATTATGTCTAAAAAAAGAAAGAAAAAGTCCCCCCAGTGTTTGTAATGAGACGAAACTTAAATAGTGTTTGGTTCTTGGAATTAATTTGTCAGTTAACAGCAGACTAGACTGTCTGCGTTCCTGATCTAAATCAATAGTGTCTAGACAAAATCCGTTAAATCTATTTTAAAATTAATGCTACCTAATTTGGTCAATATAGTTTTCAATTTTTGACTAAAAATGATGCCAAACATGGTTTAAGTTTCATGCTTAGCCCCTCCTCTAGTCCCCACATCCTCTTGTATAAATACTTGTTAATTAAGTAGACGAAATCCGAATTGTTAACTCAACTGGCAACAACAAATTTCTGTCTCTTTTTACAAACAACAACAACAACAACTACGCAAAACAATTCACAAAAACAAAAAAAATATCTATCTCTATCTGTGAATGTGTGTTTAAACCATCTGTTTGTCATAACAACTGCAACAACAACTACACAACAACAACAACCACCACCATCACCACCACAACGACTCTAAACCCCATATGATGTGGACGATGACGTCGAATGATATTCACACGAAACCTTTTTCGGCTGTACCAACTGCAATTCCGATGGGGGAACGGCAAATCATCGCTAACCACTTGGTCACTGTCTTCTATGGGCATGGTCGTCGTCGCCGCATATATTCTATATAAAAACTACATGAAATGTGTAGTGCTCGCAAGATTCTTGAGAACCGCGCCCTTGCCGATGAAGAACGCATGGACGCTCTTGAGAATCAGCTGAAGGAAGCGCGTTTCCTTGCTGAGGAGGCTGACAAGAAATACGATGAGGTGCAGCTAAAAACCAATTTGTCTTCTACTATGATAAGCAACAATAACAACAATAGTAACAATAGTAACAATATCAGTAAATCCGAACTATGTAATGCTAATGCCAACAATAACGCATCCAGAACTATTGCTGCTGTTGGTGAAGAGACTTCCACATTGTCCTCCACAATACCTAGCCCCGAACACAACAACAATCCCAATAACGACACCTGAGATCTGGTTCCCTTGCCAAAGCGAACATATCGAATTGATTTAATTTGATTTGAATTAAATGGGGGGAAAGCCACCCTCTCCTCCTCGACCCCGAAACTTGGCACAGGAATCAATCACCAGGAGTTGATGTAAAACTTGTGCTTGCCGCGATGATGATTAGTAGATGATGAATCCAGACGAATCCAGATAACGAATGAAGCTTGATGGCTGCTTTAGCTTAGATCTAGGCACGCAATGCCCGCCGCCTGACAATATGCAATATATATATATATATATATGTGTATAGATGATGATGATGATGATGATGTATTAGTCGATGTACATACAATGTGAATCCAATCCAATGAATTATTGATTGTAACTCGTAAACAAATCCCCCCAGCAAATGGAGGCGGTCCTAGCGAAGGCCTCGTCGTGTGTCTTAATTTGTAAAATACGAATAGCATTATGTAAAGTAAATGTTAAGCGGTCCATGCGATGATGATGTCCACAAGTAGTCTGCTGATTGTACTCAATATACATATACATATATGCTCTTCCATCATGAGATATATTTTGCTTAAAAAGCATATAACTATAAAAAAAATTGATTGTTTTAAACGTAAAGTGAAATTGGGTTATATTCCCTTGATTTGTTTGTTTATTTCCATTCGATTTATGTATTTGTAATGAAAATTTAAGGTTTATTCACGGTATATATGTATGCATAAACACACACCTTAAAATTATAATTTATAACCCAAGAAAATGCCTAATTTTGGATTAATATATTTTTGCAAATTATTGTTTATATAACATATATTATATACAAAAACAAAACAAAAAAATATATATAAATACAAATATATAATTGCAGCAACAAAAAACTAACTTGATCTTATTGACCAAAAAGGGGAGCAGATAATATTCGGTTTTTTCCTAATTGTTGTACATTTTTTGGGAGCTGTGAGTGTAGGTTTCTTGATGAATCAGTTGTAGGTTGGGAAATTTGAGCATAATATGAGTTTTCCCTGGCTTAGAAAATGTTACAAGGAAATTTATATTTAATCTGAATAATTTAGCTAGAAATAATTTTTGTTGAATATCAGAAACAAAAACTTTGCCAATACTTGTTAACTTTTATTTAAATCTTACAAAATTAAAACAGAAACATGGAATTTCTAGAGCAGAAAGGCTATTATTTTTAATGGGGATAATTACAGAGTTTAATTATATTACAAATGAGAAATCAATTTCCTTTAAATAAATTTTCCAGCTTGAAATTTTAAACCTGAACTAAGCTCTTGAAATCCAAGCTAAGCAAACTTAGTTTAAACTTTAATATTGCATTTTTTAGTACTATCAAGGTTTACCTCACCCCCACAATCCATGCAGAATGCTTACGTGTTTTTTACGTCAACCAGATCGAACAAAAAATCCAACTGATAACCAGCATTGGCAGATAAGCCCCTCATTTTTCCTCTACTATTTTCTTGCCTTTGCTTATCTTTTCGCAGAAAGTAAGGCAAAAAGTGTACAGAGTATGGGAACTGGAAGAGCGTAAAAAAATTAGTTTGTTTCACTCGCCCGACGATAAGAGAAGGCCGCTCCCCGATGGGCATGGATTCGTGTAGATTTCGCTTGGAGCTTGGAGCTCACACCGGTGGCCATGACATAAGCGGCTAAAAAACTCTGTTGCCAAAACGATCGATGATGAATCAAGCGATGTTTGGAGGCTTTGACTTGACCCTCAGACGTAGGCCGATCGAAGGGGGGCTGAGTCAGTGGCGAGAAATGTGAGAGTACTAGCCCATATGCATTTTGTTATCTTTTCCGCCTAAAGATGAAGTGACGACACTTTAGTCACCAGGCCAAATCGAGGCGGACATTACTTTTATTCACTTTTGTGATTCACTTGGGTCTTTCACGCACACTGAAAGATATTAGCATACAGCCAACAGGAAATTAAGACAGTTTTGGTCAACATGGCCATTAAAATCAATAGGCATGGAGTCGAAAATGGCCTAAAGTAATTTCCTCTATTCTTGAAGAATTCTTTAGCTTAACAGGTTTTTAAATAGAGATTAAAATTTAGTAAAAGCTCCAGTTTCCTCAATTCAAATTCGTTTTCATTTTTACGAGAAGAGGAAGTTTGCTTATGAACACTGAAGTTTCTAAACAGATTTAATCCATATTTGGAAATTTATTGTTATTAATTTGCCTAAAGTTCTTAATCTCTCTGAGAAACATTTGGCTAAAGATTGCCATTTCTTAGGGTAACTTTATTAGGTTTATTAAAGAATTGTTCAATATTTGGGATAAATAGGAACAAATTAGTGTTTCATCTCTTTTAAATTAGGGAAATATTTTTTGTTAAGGGATCAGATATTAATTGGAATTAATTTTGTAGAAAATGTACAACAAATTGAAAATTGAAAAAGAATATTTTCCCCCTGTGAAGTTCATTTGCTGCGTTATATTTACGGCTTGAGTACAACAAAAAATTCGTATGGGTCCGCAAGACAACAAAGCACAAGTTTTATGGGATAAAAACAAATAAAAACACAACAAATAATCATAAAATTAAGCACACTGTTTTGTTATTACTAAAATATCCTAAGGCACTTCATAGAAACATAAATATAAAACTTAAAAAAAAATCATAAAACCCAAATTAAAAACTTCATTTAATACGCTTTTCTTTGTGTTATTTCGCCAAATGAAATCTGTGTAAAAACTACATGAAATTTAATACATTTTCTGTCCTCCTGTGTACCCGACGTTCCTTGTACTATATATCAATCAATCAATCAACAATGAATCGATATGTATATGAATATATATGAGAAAAGGTTGCCCGTAAATTGGCCATGGTTGAAGCTGATTTGGAACGTGCCGAAGAGCGTGCCGAGCAGGGTGAAAAGTACGTTATAAGTCCAAATACAAATTATATTGTTCAAGTTGTTCCAAACCCCGTTTATTGTGCCTAATAATGAAAGCAATGTTGACACTGCCGCCTCAACAACCTAACCTCAGTTAAAAATAAAACAACGCCCGTTTGCATTTTCCCCCATTAAATTTAATTTAAATTTTGAGTTTGATTTTCGTTCTTGTTTTGTTTAGCTAGCTAGTTTTTGCCTTTATATATATTTGTTTTATGCTTGGTCAAAAATGTGAATATCCTCGAAGCAATCGAATATTTTGTATGTTAAAAAGCATGTATTTAATAGATTAGAAGAAGCACAGATATGGAACAGTTGAAGAATGAGTTTAAAAAGGTGTAATAGTTCCCTGATCAAGCTCTTTATGCTGGGAATATTATAGCTACAATGACCTAAAGTTTTAGGTCATTGCGCTTTAAAGATCCCAAAGAGAGCGGTGAAATGCAACCGAAAAGCGAAGAGAATTGAGTAAAAACTTGACAGAGAACGTGCACCTTTTTTGTCCTCAACTACTGTTCCATGTTGCCATGAATCATGAATGATATGAAACCAGCACACAGTATTCACATTTTTTGCCAATCTGCCGCCGTCCCAGACAGACACTAAACTAATTTTGAAAACTGTTTTTTCTATGCCATCCCTATATATAACCCATGCCAATAAAAAACCCCACTTTGTGTGTACTTAACACAATGCTAACACCTTGCCACGCCCCCGCCATGCCATGCCACGCCACGCCACGCCGCTTTACGTCCAAAGGTTGCCAGAAAACTTGTGCTCATGGAACAGGATCTGGAGCGTTCCGAGGAGAAGGTCGAGCTCAGCGAAAGGTTTGTCCACGCCTCATCCGCCCCCGCCTTCAATGTATTTTTATTGTCTACTAACTGCATTTGGTTAAATATAATCCACGTTCGTTTCTTTGCGCCATTTATGCCCTAAAGAAGATATGCAAATATTTATTTATAATTTCCATAGTGTAAAAATAGCCAAAGAGTAAGGCCAGAAAAAGTGAAATCTTTTCAATTGCCGGGTCGAAAAAACAATTGTTATTATAACAAAAATATTTGCCAGACCTTCGCATCATGATTTGACGGATTTCTCGTCTCGGCTCTTGGCCAACTCCAACCATAACTCATCATAGCTCATCGCCTCCGTTGGCAGCCACAAGATCTTTTTCGAAAGTGAAGTGTGTGTGTGTCAACTTTGGCATTGCTGCTTGGGCATAAATAGCGCTCGAAGAAACCACATTTATATTAGGTTGTCAAATATCTCCCTTCCGCTTTTTTGCTCTTTATTCAATGCTTTATAAAAAAGGTTACAGTGATCGGATTTAGGTCAAATATGCGCCGTTTTGTTCGTTAATCTGTTTCCATCTAGACGGCAACTTCATAATACCTCAGTCGTAGAAGCCCCCCTCCCTATTTGCGAAGAACTCAGACAGCCACTTTTCACAAGCCTCTTTTGAGTCCAACTTTACACCACCAAGGGCGTTCGTCATGGACAGGAATCACTTGGCGCTATGTCCGGGCTATATGGTGGATGCAATAAAACCTCCCATCCGAGCTCCCGTAGCTTCTGACGAGTCATCAACGAAGTGTGCAGCTCATAGTGCATGATTCCCTTCCAATCCCACCAAACACACAGCAAAACCTTCCTGGCCGTCAAGCGTCGAAACCATTCCTCCGCGGTTCGAAGTGATAGAGTACCATCCCCCAAAACACCATTTATCTCACGGAACGTTTATCTAGCGGATTTGCCTTTAAC